>CAUYON010212389.1:0-22117 GCA_963573935.1 Arctocebus calabarensis
AATTCCTGGGCTCAAGCGAGTCTCCTGCCTCCACCTCCCAAGTAGCTGGGACTACAGGCGCCCGCCACAACGCCTGGCCATTTTTTGGTTGCAGCCGTCTTTGTTGTTTAGCGGCCCGGGCTGGATTCAAACCTGCCAGCTCAGGCGTACATGGCTGGTGCCTTAGCCCGTTGAGCCACAGGTGCCAAGCCCCAAGTCTGACTTCTTAACCAACATGCATTTTCTCTGTAACTGTAATATGTGCCCTTCTCCCTCCCATATGAAGCTATCAAATAGGGGGGGTCAATGTCAAAGGAGTCATCTAGGGAGGCAAGCTTACCTCTAGGGCTCCACCCTGTACCTTCTTGATTCCAATCATTTTAAGCTGCAACAAATCATCAAGCATCATCACTGCATCAACCACCATCTTAGCAAAGAAGGCTTTCTGCTGGGAGATCAGCTTGGAACTCAGAGCAGTCATGGCACACTTCTCCAGCAGCTTCCTCTGCTCCCTGAGACACAAGGGCAGAAGCTGTATCAGGTCTTGAAAGACAAACCCCTCTTATCTGATACCAATGCAATGTCGAGGCGTCTACACTCAGCCCTCTCCAATTCTGCCTTCTGTATCTTTAGGGCAAATTATCAGTGACAGATGGTGACTACAGTCAAAGACTTCACATATGACACCTTTTCAACTACACTGTACAGCCTCTTTTGTGCTGTGTGGACTGGGGGACAGTCAAGCATCTCATAGGATCAAGCAGGCTCCGCACCTGTAACTCAGTGGTTAGGGCGCCAGCCATATACACTGGAGCTGGCGGGTTCAAACCCAGCCCGGGCCACCTAAACAATAATGACAACTGCAACAACAAATACCCAGACGTTGTGGCAGACGCCTGTAATCCCAGCTACTTGGGAGACTGAAGCAAAAGAATCACTTAAGCCCAAGAGTTTGAGGTTGCTGTGAGTTGTGATGCCATAGCACTCTATTGTGGGGACAAAGTGAGACTCTGTCTCAAAAAGAAAAAAAAAGAAAAGAAAAGAGCGAAGCAGCCCCAGACCCTGATAGGGATTACATCATGCTTCTGCATCCCCTTTGGCCACAGGAAGTTAAGATTCTGACAAAGCCCACTGCAAACTTACACTTTATCTGTCTTCTTCACTGTCACTGCAATCTCTTTGATCTTCTTAACTGCCTGCCAAGAACAGAAGTTGAATGAGTCTCTCATGCTAAAGATAAATTGAAATGGATCCCAATCCCTCTACTTCCAAATCTTAAACATTTCTATTATACAGCTGAAACAACATTTCTGGCTCCTGTAATTTCTGCTCAGAAAAATCTAAAACTTATAGCTTAAAAAATACCTTAAGTTAGGCTGACATGGTAGCTCACACCTATAATCCTAGCACTTTGGGAGGCTGAGGTAGGTAGATTGCTTGAGCTCAGAAGTTCAAGACCAGCCCAAGCAAGAACGAGACTCCATCTCTAAAAATAGCCAACTATTGTGGCTGGTGCTTATAGTCCCAACTACTAGGGAGACTAAAGCAAGAGGACAGCTTGAGCCCAAGAGTTTGAGGTTGCTGTGAGGTATGATGCCGTGGCACTGTACCAAGGTTGACAAAGTGAGACTCTGTCTCAAAAAAAAGAAACCACACAGAAAACTCCTTAAGTATGAAACATAGAGTAGGTATATAGCTTTGAAGAATCAACAGGAGCCTTCCCAGATTTAGCTCTGGATCTGTTGATAACACACTAAAACACAGTAGTACATTCAAGCTACGACACCAGATTAGGCAAAGCTTTCTGGCTTACTGAAAGCACTTGTGACAACTTGTAGTACTTTACACCTTAGTTACGTACAAATGTATATTAAAATTTTTATCTTTTTCAGGCTTGGCACTGTAGTTCAGTGAGTAGAGTGCCAGCCACATACACCAAGGCTGGTGGGTGTGAGCCCAGCCTGAGCCTGCTAAACAACAACGACGACAAAAACAACAAAACAGCCGTGCGTTGTGGCAGGCAACTGTAGTCCCAGTGACTTGGGAGGTTGAGGCAATAAAATCACTTAAGCCCAAGAGTTTGAGGTTGCTGTGAGCTGTGACATCACTGCACTCTACCCAGGGCGACATAGTGAGATTGTCTCAAAAAAAAAAAACAAAACCAAAAACCAAACAAATTTTATCTTTTTCAAAATACTCAAGTGTGATCTCATTTTAACGTCCCCACTTGAAACAGAGACAGCAAAGGGAGAAAGGCCTAGAGAGATTAACTTGCTTAGATTACAAAATGAAGGCTAAAGTGTAAATAATACCTAAGCCTCAAGATGTACCACATGAAGTACTAGATAAAAACAAAAATAGCAGGCAGCACTTATGGCTCTTCAAGCAGGGCGCAGGCCCCATATACCAAGGGTGGCGGGTTCAAACCCGGCCCCGGCGGAACTGCAAAACAAAAAAATAGCCAGGAGTTGTGGTGTGCGCTTGTAGTCCCAGCTACTTGGGAGGTTGAGGCAAGAGAATTGCCTAAGCCCAGGAGTGGGAGGTTGCTGTGAGCTGTGTGATGCCACGGCACTCTACCAAGGGCGATAAAGTGAGATTTTGTCTCTACCAAAAACAAAAAACAAAAATAGCCCTTACTAAGAGCCTATATCTATCTACATCATAATCTATCAGGCTGACTCTAACCTAAATCTTAAAGAGATTAATACATCCTATCAAATAGCTAGTGAATAGTACAACTGAGAGTCTTAAGAAGAAATCAGAAAATGCTCATAGAACCCTATTGCCCAATCCTTCCACATGCCAGGAAAAATATAACCTTCACTAAGAAAAATGTAAAGCTAGCTAGGCCAAGGTCAGGTTAATCAGTACTCCCATACCAATTGAGTGGCTGTGCGAAAAGCTCGAATGATAATCTGGGGGTGCAAACCTTCCTCCACATATGGTTTCACCTGCTTCAGAAACTCTGCAGCCAGCAAGGTCACTGAGGTGGTGCCATCACCAACCTGGAAGAAGAAAATAAGAAATAAACATTTTCTGATGTTCAGGATATTAAGCCCTGAAACTCCATTTTTAGTCACACTACCCATTTAAACTAGGCACTATTTAAATGAGTGTCAAGCTTTTTTCTGGAAAAACATGTTTGCAACAAGTAGAAAGAAGGTGACAGTAGGTATCTATCATGTCAAATAATCCTGGGTTACAAAATTAATTTTCCAAACCCATTCTCTAAAGAGACTGACCTGGGCAATCAAATTTTCTCAGGAAGTGAAATCACACATGTGAATTAACTGAGAACTCATTTATTATGTATAAGGCACCGTGATGAATGTGACAGTCTTTGCGACCAAGTGGGACTTCGTCTCAAAAAAAAAAAGAATAAACAGATTACTAGTTTGCTAGTATTTCTTAGATGATGCTTCTCTGTGATGGGATCTGTACCCTATTTCTAATGAGAAAGAAAAAGAGCAAGAACTTTTAAAAAAACCAAGAAATACCCAGAAATGGTGGCTCACACCTGTTATCTCAGCACTTTGGGAGGCCAAAGCAAGAGGATCACTTGAGGCTAGGAGTTTGAGACTAGCCTGGGCATCATAGCAAAACCCCATCTCTACAAAAAATACAAAAATTAGCTGAGTGTACTGGCACATGCCTGTAGTTACAGCTACTTGAGAAGCTGAGGAAGGAGGATGAATTGAGCCCAGAAATTTGAGGTTTCAGTGAGCTATGATGACTCCACTGTACTCCAGCTTGGACAAAAGAGTGCAGCTCCATCTCAAAAAAATAGAAACAAGCTTTTTTACTTTTTTTTTATTTTTTGAGACAGAGCCTCAAGCTGTCACCCTGGATAGAGTGCCATGGCATCACAGCTCACAGCAACCTCCAATTCCTGGGCTTAAGCTAGTCTCTTGCCTCCACCTCCCAAGTAGCTGGGACTACAGGCACCCGCCACAAGGCCCAGCCAGTTTTTGGTTGCAGCTGTCATTGTTGTTTGGTGGGCTCGGGCTGGATTCGAACCCGTCAGCTCAGGTATACGTGGCTGGTGCCTTAGCCCGTTGAGCTATAGGTGCCGAGCCCAGAAACAAGCTTTTAAGAGAAGAGAGCAAGCTGGACATGGTGGCTCATGCCTATAATCCCAGCACTCTGAGAAGTGGATTGATTAAGCTCAGGAGTTCAAGACCAGCCTGAGCAAGAGCGAGACCCCCATCTCTAAAAACAGCTGGGTGTTTGAGGCAGGAGCCTGTAGTCCTAACTACTCAGGAGGTTAAGGCAAGAGGACGGCTTGAGCCCATGAGTTTGAGGTTGCTGTGAGCACTCTACCAGGGTGACAAAGTGAGACTCCGTCTCAAAAAAAAGAAATGAGAGGCGAGCAACCAAACAAGAAAGCTTGTGTTTCAGCCTCCATTTAAACACAAAACTGATGTTCCTACCTCAGCATCTTGAGATTTGGCAATGTCCACTAAAGTCTTTGCTGCAGGATGGACAACATCAAGAAGTTTCAGAATTGTGGCCCCATCATTAGAAATTGTTGCTTTGCCTTAAAAGAAACAAACACAAGTTTAAAGCTCCTTTCTTAAATTCTGTCTTCTGGTTGAACCTGGAGTCCATGTACACTTTATTGGGATAGGGCAGAGGGAATCATGGGAAGATTAAAGGGAATGAATACTGATCTGATTTTAAATAGTTAGTTCTGTGTACAAAGTGCTATCTAAAATCACAAGCTTTCAAAGACCACAGGCTTCCAATTTTCTTTGAATAGCAACTAATATAGCTTAATTGGATGCAGAAAATATATCTTTTTTTATTTATTTATTTTTTTGAGACAGAGTTTCACTATGTTGCCCTCAGTAAGAGTGTCATGGAGTCACAGATCACAGCAAACTCAAACTCTTTGGCTTAAGCAATTCTCTTGCCTCAGCCTCCCAAGTAGCTGGGACTACAGGTGCCTGCCACAATGCTCAGCTGTTTTTGTTGTTGTCGTCACTGTTTGGCAGGCTCTGGCGGGGTTCAAACCTGCCAGCTCCGGCATATGTGGCTGGTGCCCTAGCTGCTGAGCTATAGGTGCCAAGCCATGAAAATATTTTAAAGTTTAAGAGCAACCACTTATATTCTTAACAAGCTGACACCCTCACAAATCAACTGATTCACTAAAACATACGGGAGAATTTTCTCTTTGTCTTGACAACATGATACAATGGGAGTAACCACAGGGAACTCCAGATGGTTCTATTTCATGTTTCTAGGCCATACCTTCTACGTAACAGTTTCCTAAGCCCAGGGTCTCCCATATATTCATGCAAGGGCTCAGCATCCAGGACAAGGTATGAAATGGAACTGCTTCATAATGAGCAGTCCTTCAGAGATCTTAAAAGCAGTGGGGGCGGTGCCTGTGGCTCAGCGAGTAGGGCACTAGCCCCATACACTGAGGGTGGCGGGTTCAAACCTGGCCCCAGCTGAACTTCCAAACCAAAAAAATAGCCAGGCGTTGTGGCGGGCGCCTGTAGTCCCAGCTACTCGGGAGGCTGAGGCAAGAGAATCGCCTAAGCCCAGGAGTTGGAGGTTGCTGTGAGCTGTGTGATACCACGGCACTCTACTGAGGGCGATACAGTGAGACTGTCTCTACAAAAAAAAAAAAAAAAAAAAGCAGGGGGATTTCTGGGGCCACCCTGTGCTAATCCCAAACACTCCCTGTGAGCATCCTCTCATGCATATAGGCTTAAGAAACTCTGAGACTTACCTCGGCCATCCACAATAAGCTTGTCCATGCCACGGGGACCTAGGGTGGTTCTTACAGCCTCAGCAATCACCTGGCAGGCACTGATGTTACTCACAAGCTGGGGAATGCCTTGAGAACTATCAGTTCCCTCTTTTAACAGAATAACTGGTGTGGGCTAGAGAAGGAAGAACAATTGACTGCTTTTAATAATCATTTATTACAATGAAATTCAAGTAGGGAGGGGAGAGGAAAAATGCTTCCACCTCCCCCATAACAGAATTACCTGGAGACCTCCTTAAACCATTTTTCCCCCACCAGCCTCTACCTCCAGAATACCACCAAGATCACAGCATACCCTGTAAGTATGCTAGACAGGAAAATGGTCTGAAAAGCACTGATGTAGAACAAATCATGTGTTCATCAGTGTTCAGCTAAATGATAATAAACTTTTGAACTTCTGACCTTAATTCCCATGGTAAGGAATTAGGTCATAACACAGGAAGCAGGCCCTGCTCAGTGTTCACTCCCCACCCCCAGCAAAACATCCACTTGTCTGTTATTACAGCTAAATCTTAAAGCAGATGGGGCACTGACACAAAATGCAAGATGCCAATAGCTTGAGGTGTTGTCCTGGAGATGCCTAGGCAGGCAGCTTTGTCAGCGATCTTCAATTGGAGCACAAGAAAACACGCAGAGAAACAAACAGCATCTTTGTCCTGCCTCACAAAATGACAAATCTAATTCGTACAATAATGTTTCTATCTCTCATGCTGGCTCAGTAAAGATTGTGTGTGAGTATTTCTAATCAGATACCCCAAACAAGTTTTTCTCTATTCTGTGCTGGCTTCCAGAGTAGTCATTATACCCGTAAGGGCTTGCAGGCTTGCTTTGGAAACTCTGGGAAGACAGGAATACTTGCCTGTTTCTATTTATTTATATTTCATAAACACCCAGAGTTGCTAATTCACATTTATTTGCTGTTTTGTTTAGTTGTGATTTTTTGTTGTTGTTTAGTTGGTTTCTTTTTTGAGATAGAGTCTCACTCTCTTGCCCCAGGCTAGAGTGCTATGGAGTCATAGCTCACAGCAACCTCACTCTTAGGTTCCAGTGATGATCTTGCCTCAGCCTCCTGGGTAGCTGGGACTATAGGCACCTGCCACAATGCCGGGTAATTTCTCTATTTTTACTAGAGATGGGATCTCAACTCTGACTTAGTGATCCCCTGCCTCAGCCTCCCAGAGTGCTGGGATTATAGGCCCCGTGCCCAGACTACACTTGCTTGTTTTAAGGGGCCTGCTCAGATTATCTTTGCTCCAGTGACCATTAGCACAGAGCTAATTAGCTTCTTAACTTAGCCAATCAGAGCTCTTTCTCTGGGTATCCAAGACTGAGCCTTCAGGGATGAGCTCATGCACCAGTCTTCACAAGTGTTTCTAACTCTGTGTGAGAAACAGAATGTACCCTCTTTAAGGAAAAGATGTGTCTCCTGAAAGGATTCACCATCACTCAGTCCTGCTAAACCATTCCTTATGACAGCCTCAAGTCTTCTCTGGTCCACACCTGCCCTGTATGGAGGCTTATAACTTAAATTAAAAACCAACTTAATTGATCTCAATTTCTTCCTTTCATCTTCAACAGGTTCTTCTCTCTTCAACAGGTTAACTTATCCAATCAGGGCTTTTGCATATTTTTTCTTAGTTCCACCCACAAATTGTTCTCCTACCCACAAGAGCCATCCCACCATTTTCTACCAAAACCACTTTCTTACCACCAGGGCAGCCAATTCCTCAGGCCCCAATTCCTCCAAGAAGTTTTCTCTACTGCAATAAACAGGGGATCTCTTTCTCTTTGCTTCCCCTTGCTCATAACCTTTTTATCACCATCTATCTTTAAGTAGGATTTCTCAAAGGCAAGAACCATTGTAACCTGGATTTGCAGAGTGCCAGGATTTGGCCACACTTGAAACAACATTTAGCAGCTTTGGTGCTGAAAATTCAACTGTTACTTAAAAGGGCTTGACATAAACCATAAAGTAAGCACTGGCTTCTTGACTTTTTTTGAAAAAGCACTGGCAGTATGGTGACAGCAAATTCACTGAGAATTCTCAAGTACAAAGAAAGAAGGGCTTAGAAGCAGCTGGCCACATAGTCCTTGGGTCCCCTGTGCTTTGTAGGCTCTGTAGAAATGGCAGGCCGGGCCCTCTTCTACCAGCAGGCACTGCTATGGAAAGCCCAGCTCCTATCCCTCAGATACTTTCAATCTCACTCAGTTTTGTTCCTCAGGTAAAGAAAACAGCAGATGTATATATTTCAAAACACACAGCATTCAACACCACAAAGACAAGGAAGTATGTTCTCTACCAAAGTCATAGGACTGAGGTTTTGGGGACACTTTTTAACCTCTCCTTCAATTACAGAAGCCTTCTAGAATATGATGGATTAATCTGACAACAGGAAGACTCCTAGTGATAGTAGTTTCACATTCCAAAATGGAAAAGAGATATAAAGAATGGATACAACAGAGAAACTTAGTCTATCTGACACAGCAGGGGTCAGTTCAGGGAAAATCCTAGTGTTGTGGTCTGAAGCCCCTTGAAGGGTTTTACCACTGGCACACAAGAATCTTGATTCTGACCCAGTTCCCTGAATGACAACTAAAGCTCTTATGGAAGCCTTGGCAGCAGGATAAATTACAAGAATGAAAGGAGCAAGCAACCACCTAGCAGAATAAGAGCTAATATTTGCCATGTGCTTACTACGTGCTAGGGATATTATATGTTACATACCTAGGCATTCAGTGTAGCTTCAGGGCCCTTACTCTCAAATTGCTGTACTAGGCTTATGCTGCCTCTGCACAGAAGATGAAGAGAACTTCAACAGGGCAGGTAATGATGAAGATGGACAGAAAAAGGGCAATGCTGGAGAAACAAAGGGAAGAGGGAGTACAGACAAATGCCAAGTTCCTTCTACAAGTTGAGGAATAGCTTGTGCCCCCAGGTACAAGTGAGAAACACTTCACAGATATCAGGATGACATCTATCAAAACAGGGAGAAACTGCAGGAAGCAGGAAAAGAACAGAGGACTGAGTAACACTGATAGGCCAAAATGACTAAGTACACAAAATCTCTGTCAGAATTCTGCCAACAAACAGCTCCTTAGATTCTAAGGCTTAGAAGCTGGCCCTACCCAGTAGCACCCTAGGAGGTATCACTGAGGCTTGAGACCTACGGAAGGTCTCTACAGCTGTAAGAGAAACAAAAGTGGTGGTGGAGGGGGAGAAGCACAAAGCAGAGCTACAGGAAGCCCTTTAGAAGCCTCCAAGATTCATATCAATTCCCCACCCCATCTGCTCCAATTTTAAGAAAACAGGAGATAGGTAGCGACTAGAAAAGTCTGCCTAATGTCAACAGAATCAGAGTCCGGGTCTTCTCACCTCTGATCCAGTGTCCTCATCTGCCCTGCCCATTTCCCTGGCCGAGAGGCTACACCCCCAGCAACTAGCAGGGCCTGGTACGTTCAGTAAGCACTCACTATGCGTTTATTTAATGACTGAGCGACTAAATGAATTAAAAGTACTAGCGTGGGTGTCTGCTTCCTTGCGAGCAGCTGCGAACCGGCTTGGGGACAGCAAGCGACCACAGTGAGTCGCTATAGACCAACATAGGTCCCTATGCTGTCTTGTCTGTTCTGGGAACCACAAGTCTTTACAGTCCTCACTTGCCAGTACAGCCTGGACTCTCAAGTCTCACCGCAGACCTCGTAAGCACGACTGAACCGCACTCGTTTCGCCCAGGTCCCCATTGCGGCGGGAGAGGGTCCTCGACTTTGGTTCTCAGTTCGGAAGCACCCTGGACTTGTAGTACCCAACCAAAACGACTACAGTTTCCCCTCGAGCCCCGCACAGCCCTCGCCAACGGCTCTGGCTCGGTGCTCGGGCCGAGCAGGGCCGCAGCGGGCCGGGGTCGTTCACAGGCTGGACGTAAGGACAAGAACAGAGGCGACATAGAGAAAGAGGGTTCCACATGGCTGACGCCAGTCGGGCTGCGCCAGCCGCCGGCCTGATGGCTGCGGATGGCAGCGGATGCGCGAGATGCACTCACCATCATTTTGGAAAGCAATTCAGCAGCCGGCTACTCTTCCTCTCTTCTCTGTATTGGGGCCGCCCAGCAACCCACAATTCCCCGCGCAACAGAAATCCCCAGAAGCTTCGCAAAGCCGTTGGACCGGGAGCGGAAGAGAACTAGCCACTTCCGCCACTCTATGGTTCGCTACCACAGAGTCGTGTGTGGCTAGAAGAGCCAGAGATGTGGCCTTGGGAGACGCTCTAGCCACTAGAGCGGGAGTCTAGCTGTAGACGGTAGCTATGGCTGGGTCGCCGCGCGTTGGTCGTGCTTTTGGGTTTGACACGGTAAAGTCCTTGCTGAGATCCGTCATCCTGCTTAATAACCTTGACTCCGTCTCCCCTTATCCCCAGAAGTCAGACCAAAAAATGTAATAAAGGCAAATCTTTAATAAATGCCAATTGTGAGACAGGCTTATGCTAAGGAGCAGGCACGTTTCGTGTCGATCTCATTTAATTCTGACAAACCTAACCTGTTGGGCCCATTATGCTCGTTTTTACTGATCAGGAAACCGAGGCGGAGAGGTTATGAAAGATGTCCACATCATAGATAGACGGAAAGTGATAGCGAAGCAGGCGTGGGAAACTGGCCTCAAAACCCGTTTCCTGGCTCTGCATTGGCCAGAGCCTGCCCGCGGGGGATGAGCATCAGCTCGCGGCCAGCACCCAAACACAGCGTACCAGCGCTCCTGGAACTGGGCGGAGGACCACCCGGACAGACAGATGCCTCCAGAGGAGGGGGTGGGACGAGGGAAGCGCAGCCAGGAGAAGGCAAATTGTATAGCAAAGCGACCTCAGGAAGGATCCAGTGAGACCACAAGTACCGGCGGCCAGGACTTTCGATGGTGAAGCGAGTCGTTTGGGCTCCTAAGTCCAGCTCACCCTCCTACCCCGCCCGCCTACAGCGGGCGAGGTCCTGGAGAGTCGAATCCAAACTGAGAAATGCTGAGGCGGAGCTGAGGTGAGGGCGGGCAGTAGCTGTTAAGAGTGCAGGCCATTCAGCCTTCGCCCCCACTTGTCTCGACCAATAGGAAGTGGACTAAGGCGCAGAGGCGTAAAGTGTGGCTACATGAGCAGGTGTCAGAGCCAATCAGGTGTGGGCCTCGTTCTGTCAGTCCAACCAGCGGTGAGAGCGGGTACGTGGGTGGGAGGCCGGAGCAGCTGTCAGGGTAAAGTCCGGGGAGCGACGCGCGGCGGGACAGCGAGAGGAGACGCGGTGCCGGGCCGGGCCCTGGAGATGGTCCCCGGCGCCGCAGGTTGGTACTGTCTCGTGCTTTGGCTTCCCACGTGCGTCGCAGTCCACGGTGAGCGGCAACGGGCTGGGCTGCTCTGCGGGGCGGGGCTAGCGCGCATCTCGGGCTGGGGGCCACGGGTCACCTTGGGGACCCGCGAATTCAGAACAGGACAGGTCTGGGGACAGGCGGCTAGAGTGAGTAGATACTGGTCCCCAAGGACATAAGCTGGGCGCAGCATGAGGCAGAGCTCTGAGTCCTCAGCTTCCCATGTCGAAACAGGTCCCAGAACCTCCCCCGTCAACCCGCCCACTAGCACCGACCCAGGAGACTTAGGGTAAGACCAGGAGGAGGCATAAGGGACAACTAAAGATACTGAAGCTGGAGATGTGTGTGAGAGCATTCACATACATATACAGGAGCATACATTCCTACATGTGGGTTCACACACACCAACACAAGTACCCACAACCGTTTGCACCTAGACTAGCAATAAACATATGTGAGCACATTTACCCACAGTTTACCCAGATAAGCATATGCAAAGGCAAGGGTGTGTGGGGGAGAAGGGGAAATTTACTACTAATCCAGGAAGGCTTCCTGGAGGTGTATCTGTATCTGATGGGGAATCCCCACTTCCAGAACAAGAGTATATATAGTTTAGTACTAAATCAGTGGAGCTCTACTTGGTGGCTGTGATTTAGGTGGTAAGCAAGGACAGCTAAAGCCACAACCATTCCAAACCCTAGCACACAGTAATGACTTGGGAGTTTGTTGATTGACTAATGGACCTGTGGCAGCAGCTTTTATCCTTCAACATTCCTCAATCACACTGGGCTAAGGAAACCAGGACTTAAGTCCAGGTAAAATACTAACTTTAGTGCCGAATAGAAGTTTCTATACCACCCAGAAAAGTCTAGTTGTCTGATAACTCTCGTTCTCAGTGCAGTGGATTAGACACAATTGTTATTGATTGATTCAACCTTTATTGAACACCCACAATATTGTAGCCACTATGCTAGGGATTCAGTATTGAATGAAGGTACAAATTTTTTATTTATTTATTTATTTAATTAATTATTTATTTATTTTTTGAGACAGAGCCTCAAGCTGTCACCCTGGATAGAGTGCTGTGGCTTCACAGCTCACAGCAACCTCCAATTCCTGGAGTCTCCTGCCTCCGCCTCCTAAGTAGCTGGGACCACAGGCGCCCGCCACAACGCCCGGCTATTTTTTGTTGCAGCAGTAATTGTTGTTAGGCGGCCCGGGCTGGATTCGAACCCGCCAGCTCAGATGTACGTGGCTGGCGCCTTAGCCCGTTGAGCCACAGGTGCCGAGCCGAATGAAGGTACAAATTAAAGATCTATGCCTAGTGGAAAAGACAGACATTAAAAAATTATGAATCCTGTATAATTACATATTGTGTTGGACATACCAATTGAAGAAAAGAAATAGTACATTTGCAGCTTGGCGCCCGTAGGTCTGTGACTAGGGCGCCAGCCACATACTCCAAGGCTGGTGGGTTCGACCTCAGCCTGGGCTTGCTACACAACAATGACAACTGCAACCAAAAAATAGCCAGGCATTGTAGCAGGCGTCTGTAATCCCAGCTATTTGGGAGGCTGAGGCAAGAGAATCGCGTAAGCCCAAGAGTTGGGTTGCTGTGAGCTGTGACCATATAGCACTCTACAGAGGGCGACATAATGAGACTCTATCTCAAAAAAAAAAAAAAATAGTACATGTGAATGGATTTAAGGGAGGGCAATTTTTAAGGCAGAAACTTTCTCCGAGAAAATGACATTTAAGCTATGACCTGAAGGATGACTAAGAGTGAGCCAGGTAAACCGGTGGTGGTAGGATGGAAGTAGCGAGCCTTTCAGTAGAGGGAACAGCTTGCAGGAAGACCCAGAGAAAGGAAGAAATTGAAAGGCAGTTTGAATATAGGGAGATGAGATTGTACTGGCAGCCAGGGGGCAGAGCAAGTAGGGCCTTGTGGGCCACAGTTAAAGTCTAGATTTTAAGTGCAAAGGGAAGTCTTTGGAGGGTATTGATGCCCTAAGTGTGGTGATATGATTACAATAGCTAAGATGTTTTAAGATCTCAAATTGTTGTTTGGGGAATGGACTTAGGGAGTAAGAATGGAAGCAGGTCGGCCAATTAAGCTGACAGTCAGGGAAAGAGAGGATAGTGACTAGACTAGGGATATCGCAGTGGGACCAGAGAGTCAATTTCTAAGTTTCTATGAAAATTGTTTTGTATTCAGGCCACTGCATGCTACCCTGAAAATCCCAGGTATTCAGAGCAAAAATGGCTTAACCCTACATGTCTGTCTTCCTAGCTAACCTATGTGAGCAGCAGTAGATCTAAACCTCTGGGGTTACTAATTCTGCATCAGTTCTATCCTCTCCAGGGCAAAGATCTCACCCACCTGGGAGATCCAAACAGCTGAAACTGGAGCCCTGGGCCCAGACTATAGCCGGGCCAGTTTAAGATACAGGTCTATGATTGGACATGATCCAGGTTGTTCCCAAACTTCTCACCTGTACTCTTTATCCTTCAGGCTTCCGCATCCATGATTATTTATACTTTCAAGTGCTGAGTCCTGGGGACATTCGCTACATCTTCACAGCTACACCTGCTAAGGACTTCGGTGGCATCTTTGTAAGTTGAGAGAGGCCCCTGATTCTGATTCTCAGCCTCCCCCTTCCCTTATCATCCCACTTGAGTGCTGAGACAGGTGAAGGAGCAGAATCCAGCTCTGCCTTCCAGGCCCAGCACTATCCAACTACCCCCCCTTTGTATACCTGGGCACGTGAAGGGACAAACTGTCTTTTGGGGTGATGTCAAACAATGAAATGAGAAGGGCACCAGCTTTCTCTGCCAGCTTTACTTCTGAACTATGTAACTGAAGAAGTCACTTCCCCTTTTGGGCTTTATACCCAGTTTCCCAACATATCTCAGGGAAAGGCTGGGTTGGGTAGGACAAAAAGATAAGACTTCTGTGAGAATTAAGTAAAAGTGCTCAATGCCTGGCAACACAGAAACTGCTCCACATTTGCATCACACTTTGAGGTGCCAGTAAGATGGGATTTTGTCAGCCTAGTCCTAAAGCCAATGTGTCTCCTTATACTCTCACCTCCAAATGTCTAAACGTTTTTCAGCATACAAGGTATGAGCAGATTCACCTTGTCCCTGCTGAACCTCCAGAGGCCTGCGGGGAACTCAGCAACGGCTTCTTCATCCAGGACCAGATCGCTCTGGTGGAGAGGGGGTAAAGAGTGGGGAGGCATGGGCAGATTCTGAGGTTATTGGTGGTGGTGGTGCTTTGAAATTGCTGTTTTTGAATAATTCATCTTTTTAAGAGTCTTTAAGAAATATCTTAAGGTTATCCATACATTGGGTTATTTACTTACAAGCCTTTAACAAATTCTTCATAGTTCTCCTTCCTTCCTCCCAGGGTGACAGTCTGGGGCAGAGTAGCTAGACCCTGCCTTTCCTTTGATCTCATCACCACCTCTTCCAGGGGCTGCTCCTTCCTCTCCAAGACCCGGGTAGTACAAGAGCACGGTGGGCGGGCAGTGATCATCTCTGACAACGCAGTTGACAATGACAGCTTCTACGTGGAGATGATTCAGGATAGTACCCAGCGCACAGCTGACATCCCTGCCCTCTTCCTGCTCGGCCGAGATGGGTGAGGGCTCATGGTCTCTGGCTGTGTCAGCACCAGGCTGGGTGTTATATGACTTGGGGAAGTCAAGGGTAATCACAAGTCCCTTACCACAGGCCTCATCTTGAGATGCCTTGAGTTGAAGAGTAAAAAAAGTTCTTGGGCTTTGGAATTCCCAGAGTGGTGGGGACAGTAGGGCATGATGGGGTACTGGGAGAGTGACCATTGCCACCTCTGTTCATACCCTCCTAGCTACATGATCCGTCGATCCCTGGAACAGCATGGGCTGCCATGGGCCATCATTTCCATCCCAGTCAATGTCACCAGCATCCCCACCTTTGAGCTGCTGCAACCACCCTGGACTTTCTGGTAGAAGAATTGGTCCCACATTCCAGCCATAAGTGACTCTGGGCTGAGAAGAACCCAGGAATTTTGCCATTTGGAATTTGAGGATAGCTTTTAGGGACAAGTGGAGCCAGGTAGCAAAAAAGGCTGAGGGAGGGAAGCCATACTAGTGGCCTTCAGGGCCCCTAAGAAGAGGCAAGAACCAAGCCCCAGAAGTTCTGGCTAGAATCTGGAACAAAAGAAACTAAAGGCAGGCAGCCTGATAGCCATCTATGACCTACCACATCCCACCTGGCTCCAGCAACCTCTACCCGAGGTCTCCTCACAGTGACCTTCACAGCAGTTGTTGGAGTAGCTTAAGGAACTGGGATTTGGGGACTCAATAAACCCTTACTGTAGCAATAAAACTTCTCATCAGGGTTGCAACTGTGTCCTAGAATAAGAGCCTTCAAACTTACTCATCTGGTCACATACCATTGTTCTGAAGGAAACTGAGGCCCAGAGACCATGACTTGCCCAAGGTCCTTCATGCTCAGTGCTAAGACTGTTAATCTTACATCCCAGCACAGCCTCCTGCTCAAGATCTGAGGCAGCTCTAAGAAGCCACAGTTCAGCCCACCAAGGAGAAGCCTGTAACTAAGGATCCAAACTGACCTCAGAGGACTCTTACTCTTGGGTTTTAGAATACTTGCAGCAGAGGGTAGATAAGACAAGCTGGGGACCCTGGAGCATCTACTGTTATTGCCTGGTCTAACCTGTGCCCCTTTGCAGCCACCTGAGTGACTGCCGTGTACCCTGGGTAACCTGTCCAGCCACTCCACAAAGCATACCTGCAGAGGCCTATCACCACTCACATTTTATTGAGAACAGTGGGTAAGTGGTGGTGGGAGAGGGGTGCTGGCTGCTATGAAGGAGTAAAAACCGAGGGGGGCAGATAGGCAAGTTCTACCTGGTTCCGTGTTCCAGATAAACACCTGTGGGGTGGGGACCTGCCATCCCTGGGATCCCTCAGCAAGATGTGGTAGGCCCCTCCAGAAAAGGAAAGCATCAAGGGTGATGGATTAGTTCCCACAGCACCCAAAACCAAGAGTGAAAGAGGGAACTGGTACTGACGTGGGTGAAGGAGGGGATGCTAATCTCTGGGTATCTAGCCCAGCTTCTCCAGGTGTTTGGAAGACTTTGGTGTTCCTCTGTAGAGACCCTAAAGATGGACACTGAGGCCATAAGAGCCCCTCCTTGACCCACTTTAACTGGCCACAGGGAAGACTAGAGCATACTCAACTAAGAAGCATAGCCAAGTCTCAGCCATGCTGCTAGAGTGCTCAGTGGAAAGTTGTGAGAAAAGAGTGATGAGCCCCCACATACCCTTCCTGAGCAAGGAGAGGCCTCTTTCTACCTCACGGGGCTAGCTGCCTGTGCTAGGGCCTAAGACAAGGCATGAGGGACAGAGATTCTGGAGTCTGGGGAAGGGTTAATCTCTACTTCCTCAGATGTCCAAATGGTGGGAGTGGGAGGAGGAGAAGGAAGTAATCCCCCTGATCCAGTGTTTCCTAATAGACAGCCTTAGGGAAGGGGCTCAAGAAGCCCAGATCTTTTGTCTGCCTCTCCTCACTGGGCTAGGGGTCAAGCAGTAGCCTTATAAACTACAACAGTGACAGGTGGGAGGTATGGAAGTAGGTGAGGGTACCTTACCACCTTCCTTTTCTGCTTCAATGAAATCATTCTGTTCTCAGATTTACCATATTGTTACCTCCCCTCAAAAATGAATCAGTAGTCAGGGTAGGCACAGTGGCTCATGCCTCTAATTTGAGTTCTCTGGGAGGCCGAGAAGGGAGGATTGCTTGAGCTCAGGAGTTCCAGACCAGCCTGAGCAAGAGTGAGACCCCATCTCTACTAAAAATAGAAAAATTACCCAGGCATTGTGGCAGGAGCCTGCAGTGCCAGCTACTCAGGAAGCTGAGGCAAGAGGACTGCTTGAGCCCAAGAAACTGAGTTTGCTGTGAGCTATGATGCCACGACACTCTACCCAGGGCAACAGAGTTAGACTATATCAAAAAAAAAAAAAAAAAAAAATGAACCAATGGCAAGTTGAGAGGGGAGAAGCCTCAGGTAAATGGGTGAACATGGGCCATGGGGCCTGGAGGAGGAAACGCTTTGGGGCCCTGACCCTGGTTCTAGCCCTTCCAACCCTAGAAGTGTGGAGTGGGCTCTGGGGGAGGCTGGTTCTGAAAGGCTCAGGATGGTGCAGAGCATAAGCCAACTCACCAGCAGTGTCCAGGGCATGAGGTCTAATGGGGGTCAGGGGCTTGGGTCCAGCCTCTGTCCTACCCTCTGGCAGGGAAAGCTGGGATGGGGGAAAGCAGGGAATAAGAGTGAGGAGTTCCTTCCATGCCTCTTCTCTGGGGGAAGGGCCCCCTTTTCCAACAAGATGTGGTGCAGGGTCCCTTCTGGGTAGGGCAACATCACACATCAGTCATCTCATCTCCCAGTTCTGCATCTTCTGGCTCTCCTTCTTCCTCTTCTTCCTCTTCCTCCTCTGAGGTCACATTAGGTTCATCAGCCTCTGCCAGGCATTTAGGACAGGAACAGATGAACAGATAGTTCTCCCTACAGGTGTGGCAGGAGGGGCAAGGTGAAAAGTTAGGCAGCCACTGGGATAGAGGAATCAGAGCCCAGCTCACCAACCATATCCCCAACTGGCACCTGAGGATCTTGTGGCGGCTGTGGCGGCTGCGTTCCCTCTGACAGCAGTCTAAGTAGCTGATACAAATTTCCTGTAGGGCAGAGAAGTGGGGTCTGATAGTTTGTCCTCTATATTCCACAGGACAAGGGCCTCCCCAACACCAGCCCCATCTTCAGGATCCAGGCCTGTGCTGCCCTTCAGTGAAGGGGTGAGCTGCCCTGATCCAGTCCCCTGTGTCTGTGGCAGAGAAGAGACTGCAGTTAGCCTCAGGACATGGTGAAAGCCAGTCAATGGCAAATGTCTGTGGCTAGGATCAGAGGTTACCTTGGTGTGATGCTACTTGCTCTGGAAGGAGATTCAACCTGACTCTGTGCACTGTACTAACAGCCAAGCTATACCAACACTAGCCTACCAAGGCCCAAGAAATTGTAGATTTGTTGACCAAAATGTATCTGGGGACAAGAACCTGGACACACAGCTGTCCTTCAAACACTCCTCTGAGACACTCTGGAGATACATTTGGAAGAAGGGATGTAGAGTTAGAACACAATCATGGACTAAAAGACTCAGGCCCGGGGGCATGTGGGAGTCCAACCCAATAGCCTGAACTTTAAGGGGCTCTAACCACTGCTGCCCCTAAACCCTAGGGAGAACCTGCAAGGCCACTGCCCAGCCCACCCCTCAGAGCTCCTGGCCTCCCTCACCTCTCCTGGCTTAATATCCTCCAGGGCAGTAACATGCAAAAAGAAGTTGTTTTCTGGGAAGGAGGTCTCTGCATTGGGGACACAGCTGTGATTGCCTGAGTGAGAAAAGGCAGATAATGAGGATTATTGGCTAAAAACACAACAGCCTCAACTCTGCTGAGGAATGGGTCCCATCCTTCTTGGTCTCTTATCCCTGCCAGGGCTGAACAGATACTAGAACCCAAGTTTCCTGACTCCCCATCCAATGCTCTTTCCTGAAGGCTGCAGAGCACAGGCATGAGTGCACTCCCACATCACTCTCCACTGCAACCTCCGGGTAGTGGCCAACTTCATTTGGAGGGACAGGGATCTGAAGAGATGCCCACATCAGACCACTGAACTCAGTTTGGTCTGCTAGTGGACACCTAGTAATGGCTGACTCAGGCCCCTTGAGAACCCAGTTTGGTAGGGGTAGAGTGGCACTGGAAACTGAAATCTGAAAACTTCCAGGGATGAAACCAGAGGGTAAGAGGTTGAGATCTGGAAAAGATAGTGATTGAGTGACTCTGCCCTCCCCATCAGGTGCTTGTGAGACTTGTCTTCTGGGTCTGAGCTCCCTCTTCCCAGGATCCTGAAGGCCTCTCCTGTTCTCCAAGTATTCCCTATCAAATCTCATAAGGCAATGATGGTGCAAAGCTCATGCTTCCCTTTGCAAAAAGAGCTCTGTGCCTTAGTACAGCACCTGGCCCACTGTAACATTTTATATATGAGCATATATTAAACCAAAAGCAGTTGAATGAATGAATGAATGAAACAATCATGGAACAAAAAGGCCCAGGGGAATTCTCAAGGAAACTCAGACCCAACCCTTCTCCCAGACTCAACTCTACCAGCCTAGAAAGGGACAAGTGAGAATTATGGCTGTGAGGCCACCTGGCAAAGGCAGAAATGCTTGAGACTATCCCTCCCCAATGTTGTGACTCACAGCAGCTCTGAAGCACAAAGAGGCCAGATCCTTCGCAGTTAAGAAACTCGCCAGTTGCTGCAAGACAGTAATATGCTGATGTTACTCTATCCATTTTATAGGTGGGAAAAGGAAACTAGGCTCGCAAGGACAGATACAGGTCAAGGCACCCAGTCCCTACCACTTTACCTAAACTTGCTTATCTGAGACACAAACCTGGCTTTTCTGTCTATGACATCACTCTATTTTCCAACATTGCCCTTCCTCCCAGCATCAAGCTTCTAGATGAACCTTGGTGCCGTTTATTGTCTTGTGAATAAATCTGAAGCTCCACACAAGCATGAACAGATTACCTTTTCCCACCATTAACTCAGAGTACCTTGGGGAGAGAGTATGTGTCACTCATCTGACTAGGGGTTTTCCAAGGTTGGGTGAGGCCAAGGCCCCATCTCACCAACCTGCCTCGATGTCCTTGTACAGCTGGTCAATGAAGGCATCCAGCTGCTCGCGGTCCTGAGGCTTCAGCTCCAGAGCATCACAGGCATGGACCCACTGGCTCAGGGAGCTAGAGGGTCCCCGGCAGCCCGTGGTTGGAGAGGAGGAGGCCCAGGTCTTAGGGCTCTCCACCTCCAGGCAAGTTAAGCCCAGGAAGAATGGTCTCCTACCCTTGTCCCACTTTTTCTCCAGGGTAGGGGTCCCATCTTCCCCAACAGTCCAAAGCTCCCAAGAGTAGACTCCACTGCCTCATTCTGACGCCCCACCACTCTATCCAGTTCCCTCTAGCCACAGAGTCACACCCTACCCAACCCCAGTCTTGAGAGGTGCTGTGGCTACCTTCCTCAATCTCCAACCCAATCCCTGAGAGATAAGTCCAACAACTCTGGAACATTCTCTCCTAACCTAGTCCCAATTCCTTGGCCATTGGTCCCAACAAGAGCAAAGAGAGACCGGAATCCATCTGGAGTGAACCACTGTGGGAGAAAAAGGGAGGAGATGAGTAGATTAAGCCACTAGGTTTTTTTCCTAACACAACTCTGTTCAGGAAGTCTTCTATGAGTCAGACCCACCCTAACTCTAGAAGACCAAGTTGGCTTTGGCTTAGCTGCCCCAGGAGGAGATGCTGACCCAGTTGCTCCTACAGAACTAGAGTGACAAGGAAGCCATTAGTCCTGCCCTCCCCACACTCACCTGGCTGAGTGCTTCCTCATAAAGGGCTTCTGTGAAGAGTCTTCGCAGAAGTTCCAGTTGGCCCTGGTTTAAGGGAAGTAGGGAGAGATGTGCATCCCTAGATATTTCCCATTAGTACCCAGGCTGGGCCCAGAAGACAGGAGAGGGAAGGAAAAAGGGGCCAACTCTGCACACAGAGCTTTCCCTGGGGGCAAAGGAAAGCCATAGAGTCTTTTATTGAAAGAGCTTTGGTAGTCCACCCAACCCAAAATTTCTCCTCATTTTTTAGCACTTGTACCAACAAGGCTGAACCAGCAGCCTGGCTTAGAACGTCTGTTCTCATCTCCACCCTCAAAGAGCTCCTGACCCGGCCTCCAGAACAGGTAGGCTCTCCCCTACCTTTCCACTGAATTCAACATAGAAGGTGCAGAGGTATCCCTTTCTCACATCTGCCTCCACCCTCAGCCAGTTCCTGGTAGAAGTATGCTGTACTCAGTGAGAATCTGTACTCTGATTGGGAATGGGCACTAAGTACGTTGGCAGTTTCACACTACTCTCTGACTCTGTGGACCTCAACCCTCCATTCTACCCAATGTGCCCACTGTTCTATCCTATGACAGAAGTTCTGCCTTCCTACAACATGTAAAGATCACTGTCAGGGTAGAGGGTTGTTCCTCTGTCACTACCCCACTTTCCCACTTCCCAACGTTAGGGCCACATTAGGTCATGAAGTTAAGTAGAGGCCAGGATGTCTCTGAATCAACTTCTGGGCCCAAGTGCTAACTCCTTCCTATAGCTGGGAAGCGATCAAATATAGAACTCCCTACAGATAGCCAGAAACATCCTAGACTATCTGGTGAAGGCAGGGGGAGATGAGTCATCAGAAAAGACTAACCTTGAACTTGTCCCCCAGAAGTTTGTGGACAATTTCCTCCTCCTCATTGGCTGTTTTATTACAGAACTGGGAGAAGAGCCTGATCCATCGGTCCTTATCCTTAGCCTGAAGCAAACAAATATACTTAAGGGTCTTAGACACCCACCTTCTTATTGGCACTCTGCCCACGTGGGAGGAGCAGCCTGTTTCACTGTGTCACCCCTTCCATCAGTGAAACCCCCACCAGACATGAGCTCCCAGGGACCCTTTCCCTGCCTGAGGCTTCTTCCCCATGCTGCCCACTCCCCACTATCTCCCCAGATGGAGCTGAGCTAGCCAGTTCAATGCTTGCTACAATACTTGGCAAAACAGGAGAATGGCGCTGGTTAAAGAGGAGGTTAGAGAGCCTTCCCTCATTTTACATAAGATATAATCCTGGGCTCGGCGCCTGTGGCTCAACGGGCTAAGGCGACAGCCACGTACACCTGAGCTGGCAGGTTCGAATCCAGCCCCCGGGCCTGCCAAACAACAATGACAGCTGCAACTAAAAAATGGCCGGGCGTTGTGGCGGGCGCCTGTAGTCCCAGCGACTTGGGAGGCAGAGGCAAGAGACTCGCTTGAGCCCAGGAATTGGAGGTTGCTGTGAGCTGTGATGCCATAGCACTCTATACAGGGTGACAGCTTGAG
>CAUYON010212391.1:0-37973 GCA_963573935.1 Arctocebus calabarensis
GGCCTCGGCCGAACTGCAAAACAAAAAAATAGCCGGGCGCTGTGGCGGGCGCCTGTAGTCCCAGCTACTCGGGAGGCTGAGGCAAGAGAATCGCATAAGCCCAAGAGCTGGAGGTTGCTGTGAGCAGTGTGACGCCACGGCACTCTACCCAGGGCGATAAAGTGAGACTCTGTCTCTACAAAAAAGAAAAAAAAAAAAGAAAGAAAGAAAGCTGTCAGGGTGAGGAGGGGGGAGGGAGGGAGGGAGCAAAGGTCCCATGTGATCTGGGCCCACAGGTGCACTAGCCAGCACGTGGGCTGTGTCCGCGTGTTTGCATGCTCTCAACACGTGGCAAGTGCATGCTCACCCAGAGGCACACCGCTCAAACACCGACCTGAGCACACAGAAGTGTGGGTACGTGCCTGCACAAGAAGGGGTACACAGATTCACCCAAGGGTGCCTGCTCTGTGGAGTTGCTGAGAAAACAGGCAATTTATGTGGTATGACACATGCTGTACTAAAAAGATGTCTTGTTTACCAGGTGCACATGTACATGGCCTTCCAAGATCCTCTGGACATCATGTGCCCTTCTCTTTGCCTGCAGCCATTTTCATCCCGAGGGGAGGGAGGGAGAGCCACCGTGCAATGCTTCTCTTCCCTTCACTCACTAGGGACCTGTGGGGGGATCCCCTTCCCATCACTCCCACTCAACCGAATCTTTCCATCCCCTCACCTGATGCCTGCCGTTGCTTACACATTTTCTTGCTTCTAAAGGATGAAAACATTTCCAGTGTGCCTTGATAGTAGTACATCAGCGTCATAGTCCAGACTCTTCAGTGGTGGGGGAGCTCTACAAACTTTTCTTTACTAAAGGAATATTTCTATCACATAATTCACAAAAAACATTTTAGAGGAAATTAAGAGCTGACTCTAAAAAATGTCATTCAAACGTAACCTAAAATTAAATAGTTTCAGATTAGAGAAGACTGGGCAGCATCTGTGGTTCAGTGAGTAGGGCACTGACCCATATACCGAGGGTAGCAGGTTCGAACCTGACCCCAGCCAAACTGCAACAAAAAAAATAGCCAGCAGTGTGATGCAAGCATTCCTAATTCTATATGAAATCAGCACATTGTACCCCATAAATGTGTTAATGCATACATGATCTATATGTTTATGATTTAATTAAAAAAAAAAGGTAGTCGGGCTTTGTGGCGGGTGACTGTAGTCCCAGCTACTCAGGAGGCTGAGGCAAAAGAATTGCCTAAGCCCCAAAGTTGGAGGTTGCTGTGAGCTGTGACACCACAGCACTCTAAGACAATAACTATGCGTAAAAAAGGAAAATATTAACAAATATATTACATCTAAATTGAAAACTGCAAATGATAAAAGATAAGTGACATTGAAAGACAAGCAACTAAAATATAACAAATTTTAGCATTTAGAATTAAGATTTCCAGTATACCAATAAGAAAAACATTTTGAAGAAACCCAGTGTTTAAAAAATGGGCTAAGTATATGAACAGGTAATTTACAGAAACAAATATATTTTATCTAATGAACTTAGGAAAATATACTAAATATGCGAGAAATGCATTCATAATTAGAGAAATGCAAATTAAAACAAACATAAAATTTGTTTTTGCATGATCCATTAAATTAGCAAAAGTCCAAAATATTGACAGTATCCAACTTTGGAGAGAATGTCCATAAGTGGTTCTTCTTATTCTCTCTTGGAAGTGCCCTAAATTGTTTCAGTCACCTTGGTGTAGGTATTTTGGCAGTTTCTATTAAATTTAACAATGCCCATATTCATCCTAGTAACTCTATTTCTACATATTCGTTGTCCTAACAAAATAGCTACATCTGCCCACAGAACCACAAACCAGGGAGTTCACTGAGCATTGTTTACAACAATGAAAAATTAGAAGCAAAAAAAAAAAAAATTAGAAGCACTCTGACAGTCTGCTGGTGGGAATGTCTAATAATGGCATCCCCTTGCTATGGAATACTTAATATGTAGCAGTTCAAAATAATGAAGTAGATCTGTATGTATAATATCCACACCATAGTTGTATCCCAAGCCATATATTTAATTGGAAAAGCAAAGTTCAGAAAAATTAAAATACTCATGTTCAAAGGTTAAATAAAACCACAAAAAGGTCAGGTGCAGCATGTCATGCCTATAATCCTAGCACTTTGAGAGGCCAAGGTGAGATGGGTGAGTTGCCTAAGCTCAGGAGTTTGAGACCAGCCTGAGAAAGGATGAGACCCCACCTCTACTTAAAAAAAAAAAGGAAAACTAGCTGGGCGTGGTGGCGGGCACCTGTAGTCCCAGCTACTGGGGAGGCTGAGGCAAGAGAATTGCCTGAGCCCAAGAGATAGAGGTTCCTGGTGGCGCCTGTAGCTCTAGGAGTAGGGTGCTGGCCCCATAAACCGGGGGTGGTGGGGTCAAGCCTGGCCCTGGCCAAAACTGCAAAAAAAAAAAGAGATTAAGGTTGCTATGGGCTACAATGATGCCATAGTACTCTACCGAGGGCAACAGAGTAAGATTCTGTCTCAAAAAAATAAATTAATTAATTAATAAAACAAAATAAAATAAAACCACAAAAGGTATTTTTATTATAGATATATATAGTATATTATATATAAAGTATATAAATGTATAGGAAATGATCTAAAAGGATACACAGTAAATTGATCACAGCAGTGACCTCTCAGGAGGATTCTGGAATTGGAAGGGGTCTTTCATCTGTATTTCTTACCTCAAGAAAGTATTCATGGTTTACTACTGAAATTTCAAAAAAAAAACTTTGGGGGGGGTGGGTGGTGACTGTGGCTCAAGGAGTAGGGTGCTGGCCCCACATACCAGAGTTGGCAGGTTGAAACCCAACCCTGGCCAAAAACTACAAAAAACAACCCAATTTTGTTTTTGTTTTTGTTTTTGCAGTTTTGGGCTAGGGTCTCATTGTCTGGGCCAAGCTGGTCTCAAACTTCTTGCCTCAAGCTCCTGAGTGGGGAACTACATGTGAGAGCCACGAGGCCTGGCTTAAAATAAACTTTAATAAATGTGTGTGTTGAATGAATTAATGAAGTGTTCAGCAATGAGAACTGACATACATGAATGCAAGGCATCAAGATTTTTATTCACGACGTGAAGAAGGGGCCCCCTCTTTGGCAGCAATTCTACTTAGGCAAATGTCACAGGACCTGTCCTCGAGTCAACCCCTGAAATATTAAAATTAGAGACTGTCTAAACTGTTGGAGGCCTAGAGTCCCTCCTTTTACAGAGGCAAGGAAAGATGGCACAAAAATCTATGGAGGGCAGAGAATGGCAAGTTGATGGGCCTTTTGACTTAAAATTTGTCATCTTATGGATAAATCCATGTCCAGAGGCTCTTGGCTATACCCATAAGCCCCTGGATTTGGTTCCAGCAATTCATGACAAATACCGAGTGACTGCTGGCACTAATAGTCACTTACATCAGGTATCCAGGCCTTTGCAGTTAATACAATCCTGCCTTATACATTTTCTCATTTGTTCCTTATAACCTCCAAGAAGTAACTTCTGCTGCTATCCCCATGCCACACAAGAGGAGTAACAGGCTCAGAGAGGTTAAAGCCTTGGCGAGGTTCACTTGGATATCAAGAGGCAGAGCAAGACTCAACTCCAGTCCTTCTGACCACTGGTCTCTAAATCTTTCCACTGCAGCAAAAGCTCTTCTGGGGTTACGGTCTGTTTCCTACCTCAGTTTTTCTGGGTAAGAGCCTTAGCCCTGTCCTGACATGTCCTCTGGGAATGATCCAGTAAGGCTGATCCCAGGCAGAGGACTTAACTGGGGCCTTGCATTGGTGATGAGAACCATGAGAGGCAGCGTAGTTCAGGAGTGAAGGGCATACACTCTGGCATCAGGTGTACAGGGCTTTTGTCCCAATTCCTAGCCAATTGACCATGGACAAGTTACTTAACATCTTTAACTGTATCTTCATCCATAAAATAATAATAAGAATCTATCTCTTGGAGATGTGGCGAACATACACTAAGACAATAATATACTAAGACAATAATATGAAATCCATAGTTTGGTGCTCAGTATATTATTAGCTCCTACTAGATGCTGAAGATCATGACAGTAATGAGGGAATGGCCCTTCCACCCTACGGAGCATGATTTGAATTTCAGTTCTACTGTTCACTTGCATGACAGAAAGAGCTGTATTAGAGAAAGATGTGACCGAGCAGTCTGGGAAGTACAGAGCAGCAGCTGGTTTAGGGGGTGCGGCACCAAGGGAAGATTGAGGTCCTCAAACAGGAAAACAGGCCAGTGTCCTTGGATGGTCTTTGAGGTGGTCAGAGCTCAATGTGAGCAGGGAAGGCTGTGGCCAAGGGCAGGATGGGGCCAGTATGCCAAGCAGAGAGGCCAGCTGGACCAACCCAAGGGAATTCTCTGGAGGGCACTTAGAACTCACAAAAAGAGTTAACCAGAAGGGATCCACGAGCAGGGGTGCTTCTTGGACCCGGATTTTCCTTCATCTGGGCTTGTTTGTCTGGAAAGGACCCTGAATACCCCAAGGTATTCAGAAGACCAAATCCCCAAAGCAGCCTCCAAATCTTGGCAACTGCTAATAAGGATCCCTCAGAGTTACCCAAGGTTAAGGAGGGGCATTCTAAAACACCAATTCCAAGGCCAGGCACAGTGGCTCATGCCTATAATCCCAACACTCTCAGAGGCTGAGGCAGGTGGATTGTCTGAGCACACAGGTTCAAGACCAGCCTGAACCAGAGTGAGACCCCTGCCTATAAAAATAGCCGGGAGTTGTGGTGGGCTATTGGGAGGCTGAGGCAAGAGAA
Organism: Arctocebus calabarensis; assembly: GCA_963573935.1. NCBI lineage: Eukaryota > Metazoa > Chordata > Mammalia > Primates > Lorisidae > Arctocebus > Arctocebus calabarensis. The sequence goes on from CAUYON010212391.1 coordinate 4,831, forward strand.
TCGCTTGAGCCCAAGAGTTTGAGGTTGCTGTGAGCTATGATACCATGGCACTCTACTGAGGGTGATGAAGTGAGACTGTCATAAGTAAATAAATAAATAAAATATAACACCAATTCCATAATATATTCTAGGTGGCTCACTGTTGCCTGCCCCCACCCAAGCCCCACAGAAGCCTAAGCCAACCAATGACCAGGTCACGGGGGCAGGAATCATGGAAGGAAGGAAGCTTCATAACACCAGCCAAGGTGTGGGACGCTCCTCTTCACCTACTGCAAGTCAGTAGCCAACCCGATGGTCACTCTAGATCAGTGGTTCTCAACCTTCCTAATGCCGCAACCCTTGAATACAGTTCCTGTGAGTCGTGACCCACAGGTTGAGAACTGCGGCTCTGGAGCCTCCCTCATCCTCTCCCATTGCCCCCATCCAACTGATCACTAAGCCTTCCCAGGATTACTAACTTTTCTCTCCCTGCTCCCACCTTCTTAACCCAGGTCCCCATCCGTCTCCTGGACCACAGCATCTGATCCATGATCCATCTCCCACATGACTGCAAGAATAAGCTTCCTAAAATGTGCATCAGAACAAGCTTCCCCTCTGCTTAAAACCCTTCAGTAGTTCCTTATTGCCCAGGATCAAGTTCAAGCTCTTGTCATGGTTTATTAGGTCCTTGCTTTCCTCTCTGGTCTCATCTCTTTATCATTCACTGTCTCTTCAGTGCTTGGGCTTGGCAGAACTCAGAACCATTGAGTTAGAATCTGCATTTTAACAAGATCCTCTTATGATATTTAGGCACATTCAAGCTCAAGAAGCACAGCTCTAGGTTGGCATCTCCAAAAATTCCCTGATACTTAGAATCATCTGGGATATTTATTAAAAGATGCAAAATCAGCCAGGCACAGTGGCTCATGCCTATAATCCTAGCTTTATAAGAGGCTGAGGCAGGTGAATTCCTTGAACTCAGGAGTTCGAGACCATCTTGAGCAAGAGCAAGACCCCGTCTCTCCTAAAAATAGAAAAACCTAAAGCAAGAGCATCAGTTGAGCCCAAGAATTGGAGGTTGCTGTAAGCAATGACAGCACAACACTCTACTCAGGGAGAAAGCTTGAGATTCTGTCTCATACAAAAAAAAAAAAAAAATTAGCTGGGTATTCTGGTGGGCTCCTGTAGTCTTATCTTACTTGGTAAGTAGCAACAAGAGGATTGCTTTAACCCTGGAGTTTGAGATTGCTGTGCACTAGGCTAACACCTAAGTACTCTAGCCTGGACACAGAGTGAGGCTCTGTCTCAAAAAAAAAAAAAAAAAGGAAATTCCTGGGCTCCACTTAGAACCACCTAATCAGAGTTTCTGGGGGAGGAAACCTGAGAAGCTGTGTATGTAACTAGTATCCAAGATGGATTTTTTTTTTTTGCAGTTTTGGGCACCCACCACCTCCGGTATATGGGACTGGCGCCCCACTCCTTTGAACCACAGGTGCCGCCCACCCAGATGGATTTTTTTTTTGTTATGCTGGATTCTTCTAAAAAACTAATCCATGGCTCAAGCGGTTAAGGCACTAGCCACATACACCTGAGCTGGCGGGTTCGAATCCAGCCTGGGCCCATCAAACAACAATGATGACTGCAACAAAAAATAGCCAGGCGTTGAGACAGGCACCTGTAGTCCCAGCTACTTAGGAGGCGGAGGCAGGAGAATAGCTGGGGTCCAGGAGTTCGAGGTTGCTATGAGCTGTGATACCACGGCATTCTACCCAGGGTTACAGTTTGAGCTCTGTCTCAAAAAAAAAAAAAAAAAAAAACTAATCCTGTGACAGATTGCCAAGTGATTCTTATCACCGCGGATGCCTGGTCCACAAGCTTGGCTGCACATTAGAATCATCTGGGAAGCTTTAAACTTACATTCATGCCAAGGTCCCAGCCCAGAGATTCTGGTTTGGCGTGCAGCCTTGGTATCAGAGTCTTTCAAACCTTCCCCAGGTGATTCCTAACTGGTATGCAGCCTGGGCTGAGAACCACTGTGCCGAGTGGATGCTTTCCAGATCCAGGTGCATGCACCAAGGCAGCAGACTCACCTGAGAAGCTCAGCAGAGGCTGGGAGTGGGAGCTGAGAGAACTGGGATCTTAGAGGGAATGGTCTGCAGAGGGTGGGAAGTGGGGTCTAGACTGAGAGTCTTCTGCCCCATAGAGGGAGGTGGTGGCAGAAGCCACAGTGTGTTGGACTGAGATGGAGGCGAATCCGTCTCTCATCCATCTGAAGCAGAACAATGGGGTAAGTGGGCAGGTTTCAGTGGGGTGTGGGACCCAGCATCAGAGCTGACGTGGACACTAAGTCTTCTCATCCTTAATCAGCCCTCTGAAGTATGGTCCTCCTGCTGTGTGGGCTGTGGCTCTTGGACACCACCCTCCCCAGCTTGGCACTAGGATGGGCATGTTGCAGGGGCAGGAATGGGGGAGAAAGGAAGAGGATGGAGAGGACCCACCGAGCTTCCCAGGGACCTTCATTTGACAGATTACAAAGTGCTCTCTACCCACATCTGCACTTGATCCTCATAATTACCCCTTGAGGGGGTTTCCTCCCCATTTGCAGTTCAGGACACTTAGAGAAGTCACATGTTCAAAGTCCCAAAGCTGGTCAATACCAGAGCAGGGATTGGCTTCCACAGTTCTGGGGTTTTTCCTCTAAGGTACGCAGATAGCAGCTGTCTTTCCCATTCATGTGGTGCTCTCACGAGATCAGTCAGGGCACTCAAAGCCCACATGGTCACACTCACTCAGAGTCCCACACGTTCACACTCTCACACTGGTGCGCACACCTACACACTGTCACAGACAAGCACACTCTGTCTCCAGCATGCACCCACACTCGCCCTGATGACCCCTTGCAGCCTTCCCTCCTTCCCGGAGGCCACGTGCCCCACCCCTTCTTCACTGAATGTGTGTGGGCATGTGTGTGCGCGCACACACCACATATGTGCCTCTGCATGGAGAGGGGTGGGGTGCAGATGTCTGGTCCTCACAGTTGCCCACAACCCTCCACCTGTCGCACTGTGGCTCCAGTCCCAGGCAGAGGCTGCTTGTGTTTGAGTAGCAGCCAGTGTTCAGTGAGCAAGACAGGCCAGAATAGAGATCAGAAAAGTAACACCACCTTTATCTAGACCAGGGTTCTCAACCTGTGGGTCGCGACCCCTTTGTAACAATGAAAATACATCCTGCATATCAGATATTTACATTATGATTCATAACAATAACAAACTTACAGTTATGAAGTAGCAATGAAAATAATTTTATGGTTGGGGGTCCCCACAACATGAGGAACTGTATTAAAGGGTCTCGGCATTAGGAGGCATTAGGAAGGTTGAGAACCACTGAAGCTTTTTAAGGACCACAGAACCAGAGGCCCCATGTCCTGCAGCAGAACCAGAGCTGAGCTCTGAGGCTTGCCTTCAGTTGTGTAGAGCAGAAGTTGACACTCCTTGTCCAAGTTCAGTCAGGACTGAATTGGCTTCCTTGGGTCTACAGGGGGATTTGGAGGCTCCTTGAGTAACCAAAGGATCTCTTCAACCTTGATTATCAAAACTAAAGACAAGCCCCACAGACATGATCCTGATGGCTGGTATAGCAAACAGAGCAAATGCTACTCTCTATAGCATGTCTGAAGCCTGGTGCAAAAACCTTGGGCTCAGAAGTCAGACCTAATTGGGTTTAAACCCACTTCTAACACTTGCTCATGGTGTGGCTCTGGACAGTTCACTTAACCTCTCAGCTTCCTCATCTATAAAGTGGGGCTATTATAACTGCCAGCCTTGCAAGACTGATAGATCAAATTGCAAAAGCATCTGGCACAACACATGGAAAGTGTGCAATAAATGGAGATTTTCATTATCCTTGCTATTATCATTATCATTAAAGATATTCTCATTGCAGAGATCTGCCAATGGACAGATGCCAAGGTGGCTGTTCAGGAAAGAATAGAGGCCAAGGGCAGGGGTAAGCAGATGTTGGGGTGAGAACCAGAGGAGGTAGCAGAGGGTGAGGGGCTCCTCCCCACCGGGACAAGCACAGCTGCAGGGAGTGCTGAGCATGGTCTCTGTTGGGACTCTTGGTTCTGGCCACAGAGGCAGACCGGAGCTGAGGCCCCTTTCCTAGGCTTGGATACCTGGTGTCATATCTTCTGAAGCTCCAGACAGAAATCAAGGCCCACCTGCTAGCAGGCAGGGTATTCTGCTTCCCATTGCTCCACAGGAGGCCTCATTGAAGGGTCAGCGTTTTTCTTCCTGATGTGCAAACTGGGAAGCATTTTCTGCTAATTGAACTAGAGATGGAGAAACTAAGGCACAGGGTACGTAGGACCACAATCTAATCATGAGGACAGTCCAGTAGAGCTGGGTCTAGGATCCCTGGCTTTTATTTTCATCCCCAGACACTGACCACAGGGGCCAAGAGAGGATAATGATCCTGGGTTGAGGAGGCAAAATCTTTGGCCTCTGGAGGTGAGGCCAGACTTAGCCATCCAGCAGCTAGGAGAAACAAGTCTTTTCCAAGGTACCCAGACATGCCTAGGCTTCTGTTAGATGAAACTGCAGGGAGGCTGGGAGATGGAGGGGGAGACACTGAGACCAAGATACTGCCTCCTCTGTGGCTAGGCCTCACTGATGGGGCCAATTACCCATGAGTCTCTGCTCCCCTGGGCCTCATCACTAGGAGCAGCTCTCATCACCTCCAAGCTCAAGCGGATCCCCCTTTATCAGGCCCCCTGGCACCAGCCTGTCTGAGCCTTCCCAACCTCTGACACCCAGGACATTTGTTTTGGTATCTGTGGTGGCTGTGGTCAGAGCATAATTGGGGTTGAAATACCCACTCAGACCTCCTGAAGGATAAACAAGCTGGACTGGGCAGCCCTGGAGTAGACGTGAAGACAGACATGAAGACAACAGGTCCAGGGAAGCCAGGCAAGCAGGGTGGGAAGGTCCAGAAGGCTGGGAAAGGGAAGAGGACCAGGCAGGAGACAGTGAGGAGGCCAATGGTGGGCCTGCTGCCAGGACAGCTGCTTCAGGGAAGTTAGTACTCTGAGGCCGACTAGGAAAACCTCTTGACTCACCTGCCCTGGTCTGGGGTTGCCCTCAGGAAGCTTTGGGTCTAAAGAGGACTTGAGCCTGGCTCTAAGGAAATAATCATGTGCAGTGGTTCTGGGGCTTTAGACAGCTTAGTAACAATTCTCTAATTTGCTTCTCTGGATGCCATCTCCACAGTTTCCAGCTCAGTAGATCTGAAGCAGGTGCAGGAGCTGTACTTGGAGAAACACGAGTCTTCACTGATAAGGATGTCTCTCTCTCTTTTTTTTTTTTTTGGTAGAGACAGAGTCTCACTTTATCACCCTCAGTAGAGTGCCGTAGCTTCACACAGCTCACAGCAACCTCCAGCTCCTGGGCTTAGGTGATTCTCTTGCCTCAGACTCCCGAGTAGCTGGGACAACAGGCGCCCACCACAACGCCCGGCTATTTTTCTGTTTTGCAGTTTGGCAGAGGCTGGGTTTGAACCCGTCACCTTCGGTATATGGGGCTGGCGCCCTTCTCGATGAGCCACAGGCACCTCCCTGATAGGGATGTCTTGATTTGGCCTTCAAAGAACCTGAGAACAGGAGATAGGGCCCCGCCTGGGGTGGGAGTTCCCGTCACTACCCAAGGCCCTGTTGAGATCCAGGTGGAGGAGCACTCCAGAACCCCAGCTAATTGAACCAGCGAGCAGAGGGAGGAGTTTACAGCAATGACACCTAGGCAAGACTCACCAAGGAGACATGAAGTTCCAGACGTTTTCCTAGGACTCCAATTGAGAGGGCTGGGCTATAAGGGCTACAATTGAGGTTGTCTTCAGAGCCTGATTCTTGTAGCTCTGCCCCCAGTGCTATGCATTGTCATATGCCGTCATACTGCAGGGCTCAGTCCAGCCTCAGCAGATGGTGGTGTAAGAAGGTACCCTCCAGGTGTTTGTGGAGGATGAGGGCTTGGAGAAGTGTCAGGTTGGGACACTTCTGGCAAGAAGTGTTGAAGCCACAAATCTCCTGAATCTTAGGATGCATTTGTGTCTGGGCACCACTGTGCATGTGGAGGGCAGAAGGAGCAGGCCTGTGAGGGGACACAGCCAACCTTGAGGGGACTGAGTCCAACCAACACATATTCCAGCATATTTGCAATGAGATAGCGAGTGACCCAGACCCTGGGGGCTGGGCTTTGCTGGACCGGCCACTGACTATAGCACACCAGTAGTTCCTGCCTTGGCTGCCTCTGCGGGTCTCCCAGCAGAGAGGTGGGTTGGGAAGGAGAACCCTGACAGGCTGGCTGCATTTCAGGAGAGTGGGGCCAGGGCCAGTGAAGTTGTGCTGGCTGTAGCCGCCCCCTCTGGGATACCGCTGTTCATGTACACCTTCTGGGGCTCCAATTCTCCTGAGATGATCCCATTTGAGAGTGGCACCATGCATAGTTCGATGTGCGAAATGAGTCCCGTCCTCTGGATCCACTGAGGCTAAGGGCTCCCTGCGTCAGTAAGACCCGATCCGCACCCACCCGGCCATCACTCTCCTCTGGTGGGTCCCAACTTTCCAAAAGCGGTTCCACACCCTAGCGCTGCTCCCGCCTCCTGGAGTTGCAGTCCTGGGTTTTAGGTCTGCCATCTGGTGGACATTACCAAAACTACTGCCACCTAAACTACAACAGCCTAAGCTAAGGCCATGGCTGTTTCTCAGAGGCGTGGCCAGAGAGAGCGGCACAGTCCGCAGGGTAGGACGGGGCGCCACGGAAGGCAGGTCTGCAGCCCCAGGGACACGCCCACATCCTGCTTCCGGAGATGGGGAACCTCTAGAGGGCTGGGCTTGATTGGCAGGAGAGGCTCTCAGGTGGTGAGCAGGAACTTCCAGGTAAAGGCTCCCTCTGCTCCACTGGCCCAGATCTTTAGGAAACCCGGGGCCACTCAACAGCCCCCTCCCACCCCACTCTGCTCTAGACAGGTCTCCGGTCTCCTGGAACTGAAGAGCTTCTATGTGCGCTCCTGGGTGGGACAGATACCCTGAGTGGGGGCTCCCACTCCTTACCATGCCCTCAGTCCCCACGCCTGCAGCTCCATGCCTGAGCTATCCAGTGAACACCCATAGCTGGGTAGACCCAGAGGTCTGAGGATCCAACTCAGCTGGGAGGCTGGAAGCCCTCATTACAGGATCCCCCTCAAAATAGTGAATAATTGATGTACAAGGCAGAGGAGACAATAACGTATCAGCAGCGAAGATTAACACGCACTATTCCACGTGTGCCGGAGCTCTTTGGCAGGGGCTGCCAGGTTGCTGGTGATTAATGCTGCTGTTTGCACTGGCTTCTGGGCCTTTACATTCAATTATAGATCCAGAGCATGTGGGGGGTCCTGGGATGACATGGGGAACAGAAGGCCCAGGGAGGGAGTGCTTGATGCCTAGGACCTGTGGGCACCTTTACTGATGAGAAGTTAGTAGGATGAAATGGTGGCTGTTTGTTTCTGTAATGGAGGTCACTTTGCCCCTGGGGTCATCTCTAAATACTAGTCAAAGGGGTGGGTGCCTTGGGAAGGAGACATCTTTAGGAAAATCTGACCCTGAGTTTCTGAGCCCCACTACCTGCCTGCACTGTGTGCCACCCCCATCCTCGTAGGAATGGAACATCAGCCAGCTCAAGGTGTCTAGTGAATACCCATAGCTGGGTAGGCCAGCTGGTGAGGGTGGTTAATGCTGAAAAATGTCCCCTGTTAGCAACAGAGCCCTGAGCCAGGTCATGTCCCACACCCTGGGGAGGGGTCGTGTTAGGGAGGCAGGCTGGGGAGGAAGGCCCCTGTGCTCTTCTATAGCTGACCCAGGAGGCCATGGGAGGCTCCTCCCTGGATTCCCACACTTGGGCCCCTCAGCCCCAGCCAGCTCCAGCTGGCCCCCATCAGTGTAGGGTTCCAAAAACCAGTGGCAGCCTGGGGGTTAAGTGATTTCCCCCTGCCCTGGCTCCTGTCAGCTCCTCTTCATGACCTCTGTGCATTGCGGCCCTGCTGCCTCTCAGGACCCAAGGGTGGTCATGATGCACAGGATGGCTGGGGTTTCTTCTGGGAGCTAGGCTGACAGTGGGAATCAGGAACCCTGTGGGCCAGGCTCCACTGGGGGATGTGGAGGAACAAGCCCCCACCTCCATTAGCCTGGCTGGGAGCCTGCTCTAAGTCATTCCATCCAAAGGCCAACACTTCAGAATTCCAGGCCTCGGCTGGGATGAGGTGCTGAGAGAAAAAGAGAAGGGAACATCCTTGCCCTGGTCAGGGAGGGGTGGGACACAGGAGGGGCCTGGCTGGGGTAGGCCAGAATTTCTGGCTGCATAGAGTCTCTGGTTCAGCTCCCCTAATCACCCACCCTTGCACATCCCAAGGCTTTGTGGGAAGCAGTTCTGAGTCCTCATAGGTCTCTGTGTGTGAGCTTGTGTGAGCATGAAATCCCATGTGTGTCTCTGACAAGTGTCCAGGCACCTGTTGGCTCCCTGCATGAGTGCCTCTGTGGGTGAGAGCACGAACACACACACACTTGAAGCTGATCCCCACCTCGGACCCATTCAGCCTTGTCTCATGCAGCCTCCCCACATCAGTCTTTCTCAGCCCCTAATCCCCTGTTTGCCCAGTTCATCCCTTGGACTCCTCGGGACTCCATTAATGAGCCCTGGCCACCCTAGGACAAGCCCCAAATTAACTCCACTGCTGACCCCAAAATGGACACCTGTAATTAGTCCAGGAGCGGCTGAGACAGAGAAGCCCCTGGGGCACAGTGGGCTGAGGGCACGGCTAGGCTGCTACAGTGAGCCTAATGCCCAGGAATGCTCTAAAAGCTGGGCCTGGCTCCAGGGCCCGCCACCCAGCTCACCTCTAATGCCTCACAAAGCCTCCCAGACAAGGCTCCAGGGGGATTACTGTGGAAGGGCCTTGGCGGTAGGCAGGGCTGCTCAGCAGGCCCACCCTGCCAGCTCTGGGTTGGGGAGACTTTAGGAGGGGAAAAGCTGCCCCCCTTGGCCTCAGAGCCCATCAGCCCAGCATCAAGGTCCTCAGCAGCCCAGAACCTGTGACCATGACAGCAACTGTGCAGGAAGCAGCCAAGTCCAGGCTGGCTGGCCCATCTCCCCCCTTTCCCAGAAGGTGACCCCTCCCCTCCCCCAACTTGTTTTGTTTGCTGAGTGTGTCCCAGTAGCTCCATCAGCATTAACCTCTGACCCTGACTGTAACTCTCCCTCCCCGCCACAACCATTTTTGCCCAGTGGCTTTCTCAGGCACAGAGGGGAGGGCTCCCTTCTTTCCCCTCCTGCAGGGCCTCTCCCAGGAGAATCTGCCCTCCCTTTTCCCAGACCTGTTTGCTTTCCTTGGGACTCCCCCATCCCAGGAGCTGCCAGAAGAACTGTCACTCAGGAGTGTGCCTGAGCTCAATGGAAGTGGCTGCAGGTAAACACCTGGCAGACAGCACCAATACCAAATTTGATAGTGCAGGTAAACTGACATAATGTCTTCATGTGCAATCTGGCAATATCTATCAAAAGTATTCAAAGATTATACCATTAGACCCAGCAATGCCACTTCTAGGAATTTGTCTATGTATGTCTTGCACTTGTGCCCCAGGAAATATCAAGGATATTTATTGCAGCATTGTAAGAGCTAAAGACTAGAAACAATGTAGGTTTCCATCTAGGAGACAAGCTAAATGATTAAAACAACTGTACATGGAACACCATGTAGTCATTTGAAAAAATAATGAGCACATTCTGATCTAGAACGATCTTCAAAATATAAGGATAGCAAGGTGTAGATAAAAAAGCAAAGTGTGGGCTCGACACCTGTGGCTCAATAGGCTAAGGCACCAGCCATGTACACCTGACCTGGCGGGTTCGAATCCACCCTGGGCCCGCCAAACAACAATGATGGCTGCAACCAAAAAAATGGCTGGGTATTGTGGTGGGTGCCTGTGTTCCCAGCTACTTGGGAGGCAGAGGCAGGAGACTCACTTGAGCCCAGGAATTGGAGGTTGCTGTGAGCTGTGATGCCACGGTACCCTATCCAGGGTGACAGCTTGAGTCTCTGTCTCAAAACAAAAAAAAAAAAAGCAAAGTGTGGAATATGTAATAGACCACCATTTGAGGGGGAAAAGAAGGAAAATATGCAAATAAGATTTTTTTTTAACTACGATTTACTACGATTTACTTTTATTTGTGCAGGGATAAAATATATTGGGATATTGGGGCAAGGGATAGGTTTAAAGATACACTGGAAATACACTAAATACAATAACAAACACAGATGTTGGCTCGGCGCCTGTGGCTCAAGCAGCTAAGGCGCCAGCCACGTACACCTGAGTTGGCAGGTTCAAATCCAGCCTGGGCCCACCAAACAACAATGATGGCTGCAACCAAAAAATGGCCGGGTGTTGTGGGCGCCTGTAGTCCCAGCTACTTGGGAGGCGGAGGCAAGAGACTCACTTGAGCCCAGGAATTGGAGGTTGCTGTGAGCTGTGATGTTACAGCACTCTATCCAGGGTGACAGCTTGAGGCTCTGTCTCAAAAAACAAAAACAAAACAAACAAACAAACACAGATGTCTGAGAATAATACATTTCCCACCCCAACCACTAATGTTCTTTTTTTTTTTTTTTTAATTGAGACAGAGTCTCACTTTGTCACCCTTGGTAGAGTGCTGTGACATCACAGCTCACAGCAACCTCAAACTCTTGGTCTCAAGCAGTTTTCTTGTGTCAGCCTCCCTAGTGGCTGAGACTACAGGCACCTACCACAACACCTAGCTATTTTTTCTTTTCTTTTTTTTGTTTACCATGCCCAGGCTGGGATCGAACCCACCACCCCTGGAGCATGTGGCCAGTGCCCTAACCACTTAGCTACAGGTGCTTCCACTAACATTCCTCAGAGTTGTGCAGTCCACCTGTCAGGCTCAAGTTCACTGGTTTTCTCCCGGGATAAGGCTTGATGTAGGAGCAACATAATCTGGACAACTTGACCACCGTAGAGGTCTCAAGCAGGACGTCCCAGGGGCCAGTCCACTTTTCCTTGAGTTGTTTGTCAGGTCTTTCTCTCCAAGTCCTAAAGATATCCTGGTCACTGACTAGAATGTATTTGGGTTTCATGAAGCAGGGTAAGGGGCCTCTTCTTAAGTAATTCAGAGTGGCATGATGTAGCTCAGGAGGAGGCTGGGCATGCCATGGCAGAGATGGAAGGTCATCTGCTGGAGGCCTTGAAAAGGTAGGAAGGCCAACTTGGGTGGAAGGTCTCAGGCCCATTGAGTAAGTTTCTTGGTCTGACTGGGTGTATTACTGGAATGCAGGACCGGACCAGTCTATAGGTCCCTTCGTGGTTGCCAGAAATGTTACTGTATGAAGAGGGTCCTGCTGCTTGTCGCTGTCAGCCAATATGCAGAGACAGGGATAGGTCCACCAAACTTTTTTTGTCAGAAGGCCGGGATTCTGGAGAACACTGAGAGTAGCCTCTCCAAGACTGCTCTGTCCTTCCATTTCCAAAATCATAGTTTTGTACCAAGATTCATAAATCTTTGAAAATATCCTTAAGAACCACCCAGACCTCACAAGGGGAAGAGGTGCTAAGGGCCTGGAGTGGGAGGGAGACAGTTTTACTATTAGGCTCTTGTTTAAGACTTTGTACAATGCTGGGTGGGGTGACTCATGCCTATAACCCTAGCACTGGCTGGCTAGGCGGGTAGATTGCCTGAGTTCACGAGTTCGAGACCAACCTGAGCTAGAACAAAACCCCATCTCTAAAAATAGCCGGAGGTTGTGATGGGTGCCTATAGTGCCAGCTACTCGGGAGGCTAAGGCAAGAGGATTTCTTAAACCCAAGAGTTTGAGGTTGCCATGAGCTAAGAAGCCACAGCACTCTACCAAGGGTGACAAAGTAAGACTCTGTCTCAAAAACAAAACAAAACAGGCTTAGTGCCTGTGGCTCAAGCGGCTAAGGCGCCAGCTACAAACACCTGAGCTGGCGGGTTTGAATCCAGCCCTGGCCCACCAAACAATGATGGCTGCAACCAAAAAATAGCCAGGTGTTGTGACGGGCGCTTATAGTCCCAACTACTTGGGAGGAAGAGGCAGGAGAATCGCTTGTGCCCTGGAGTTGGAGGTTGCTGTGAGCTGTGATGCCACAGCATTCTACCCAGGGTGACAGCTTGAGGCTGTGTCTCAAAAACAACAACAACAAGACTTTGTATGTATTTTAGCTTTAATAAACAAATTCATTTATTATACGTACCAAAATAAAATACATTGACCCTTGGATCCACCTATTCAATTTCTAGAAATATACAAGTACACAAAGATAATACCAAGATGATCTATTGTTTAAGTGACAAAATACCAGAAACATCCTCAATGCTTATTAACAGTTGTTTAAATTGTCATGCATCCATACCATAGAATCCAGCCATACACATGTCATACTACAGAATACAAAGCATGAAGCAGATCTCCATGTACTGATAGGGAAAGATCACAAAGACAAATATAAGAGAAAAAATAAATTGCAAAACAATACAAAAATATCATTCTCTCTAAGTAAAAAAAAAAGAAAACTTTACATTTCTCTGTATACATATATGTTACATAAATGGATCTCAAAAACTCTGGAAAAACAACCACCAAATCAATGATAAGAGGTTGAAAAGGTCACTTGCCATGTTTCCATATATTAACTATGCTTCCTTATATACAAGAAGACTTCATCCTTGTATAGTTACAAAAAAAATAAAATAAATAAAAGCTCATAAAAAGAATAACAGTACTAAAAGGAAAAAAAAAGAATAATAGTACTAAATAGGCGTTGTGGTGGGTGCCTGTAGTTCCAGTTACTTGTGAGGCTGAGGCAAGAGAATCACTTAAGCCCAGAGTTGGAGGTTGCTGTGAGCTGTGACAGCCCCACAGCACTCTACCGAGGGTGACATAGTGAGACTCTATCTCCAAAAAAAAAAGAAAAAGAATAACAGTACCATAGCTACTGGCCTGTTTGAGTCCCACAACATAGCTTCTAGAGTCCTCATGACTGTGCTATTATTGTCTTCATGTTATTGAAGAGGAAACTGAGGCTGGGAGAGGTCATGCAGCCTCCCCAAGGCAGAGTCACGTCCTCAAGCTCATAGCTTGTCCCTGCAGCCCTTCTTAGACATGACACTTCTTCTGTGTTCTGAGCCTCTTCCAGGGTGTGGGCATCTGGGCTGGGGTTAGTAATTTCCCCCTGGATGCCTATATTATAAACACTCTTCTCTTTCCATCCACCTCACCCCTTCAGTCCCCAGAGCACCTGCTGGGGAGCCCAGCTAGGGGTGGGCTCCGGAAACCAGTGTAGCTCCCGGCCTTGGCATGGCTGCCAGCTTCCCCATCACCTGCTCCTGTTCTGGCCTCCTTCCTGCCAGAAAGAGCCCAGTGCTAGTTCCCGGCCAACAACCCCCTCCTCACCACAGAGCACCCCCTTAATTACACTTAATGGCAAAGACCATAAGAGCTTTATTAACTTTATTATGGACCCAATTAGTAGTTAATGCCCCATGACTACTGTCCCCCCACCAATAATCCCATTAAACAAAATGAAGCAGGCTCACCCCCTTCCCTGCTGGGTGGGGGCTGAGAGGACAGGAAAATCCATCTTTCTGGTCCTGATTCTGCCCCCTCAGGCCCATTGGACACCAGCTTAGGCCCCAGAGCAACCTGGAGACTAGACCTGGGTGCAGGCAGAAGACAAAGATTAATCAGCAAGTCTTTTGGTGCCAGCCATTAAGCCTACTCACACGGGCACTCCCACATGCGTACATACCCAGACACACTCACATGTACACACAGCCTGGCTCATGTCCAAATAGCTCCCTTCTCAAAACAGGGGCGTGGAGACTCACATCCCTTGAGCACAACTCCATCAGCACACCAGCATTCTCCAGCCCCATCAAAGGCTCTTCAGAACTGGGGGCTCAAGTTGAAAGTCCTTGCCTGGGCTTGTCACAGTGAGGGACCGGAGAGCTGAGAGGTGAGGAAGACTGAGGATGAGGAAGAACCAAGGTGAGGAAGGAGAGTCTCTCCCCTGAAGCCCACATTCTTACCATACCACAGGCTCTGCCCCACTTTGTTCAGCACGCACGATGTGCCAGACACAGTTCAAGGCCCTCTCTGCCATCTCACTGTGCATCGTCACAACCCAAGGAAGTTTGTGTCATTTCTCCCAATTTACAAATGAAACTAAAGCACAGAGGGATGACCAGTTTTTGAAATAGGCACTCTATCGAGGGTGCCACAGTAAGACTCTGTGATTTGCCTTAAAAGATTTCTCCTCTCTCCCCAGCAGGCCACTTTTCCCATTCTGACCACGGAGAGAATCTGTCCATTACCCACCGATGGAGAATAAGGCACAGAGAAGGTGCGAAGGGCGATCGTGGTGATCACAAGGAAGCAGCCCTTGGGATTGTGATTCATATCCACCTACATGGGGTTGAAAGGACTAGAAATTATAGAACACCCCTGTCTCTTCTCTTCTGTCACAGAGGTCTCCAATAAAGGATCCTACATGAACAAGAAGGCGGGTGTGATATGGCTAGGGGAGCAGACAGGGGAGCAGGAGCAGCCACAACAGGTTAAATTATCCCGGATACCTCAGTGGTTAAAACCTTAAGACTTAGGGATTCTGGTGCCTGAGGGTCTGCACTGGGGTCTCCACCCATCCCCACTCCAAGCACAAGAACTGCCTCGAGATGGGGCGGGGTGACACACACCAAACCTCCAGGGACTTGGGTCCTTCCATCTGGCCTTGGTCCCGGATAAGGAGTAAACACCAAGACTGACAGGGCAGAATCAGTGGCTGCCCTGAGCAAGGGGGCAGGGGCTCAGGAAAGGAGACCTTTGAACCTATGCTTGGAAACAGGCCCCTTCTTCCTGGGCCCCCTCCCCCGGACTGGCCCAGCCTGGAAGCAGCCACTTGAAATGGGTCCCAGGGAGCCTGGGAGAGGGGCTGGCCTGATTCCAGCCTCCAGATCCTGACTCCAGCCAGCCCCCTTCCTCAATAGGCCCCCTCAGCCCAGCCGCAGCTGAGGTCAGGAGGTGAGAGGGAGAGTATTCTCTCTAGGCCCATCCAAGTCAGGATCCACCCCCTACCCCCAACACACATCCAGCATGGCATCCCTCCAAAGGCTCCATCCTTGGGGGAGGAGGGTGGTGTGGGCCAGTCAGCACCCTCTCCTTTCCCAAGAGGCCATGGGGTTTGGGGAGGCAATTCTACTCCCTGGGGTTACTTGAGGGCAGAATACTGTGGAGCCTCCCTGGGTGGGGCTCCTACACAAATATCTCTGACACCGGGCTCCCCTCCCCCCGCACCCCTCCTCCGCCACCTTGCCCTCTGAACAAACAGTAGCACCACCCTCCCTACCCACCTTGAACTCAGCGGGATCTGGTGCCTGGGTAACCTCAGCTGGAGATACCTGGAGCCAGCCAACAGGCAACACTGCGGAAGCTTAGTGGAGGATGAGGCTAGCGTGGGGACAAGTAAAGTTTGAGGACTTTGGGGGAAAGTTAGCTTATGCTGTGGCTCTGGCTAGGAAGTGAGTATCGGCTTTGCTGTTTCCTGGTTGTGTGAGTTTCAGAAAGTCTCCCAGCCTCTCTGAACCTCAGTTTTTCTCTGTAAAGTGAGAATGTAAATAGAACTTGCTTCACAGGGCTTTCTGTGAACATTAAAGTAGGAATGTATAAAAAACCCTTAGCCAGTCTCCAGCACTTAGAACACCATCAATGAGAGTTGTCAGTACTGCTGTCTATAGGGATGGGTGAATTGGCAATAGTGATAATAATAGATAACATTGTCAGAGTACCACAAGGGCCACTACCCCCTCCACTAACCCTGCACCTGGCTCATCCTGAGAAAGGAGACGCAGACTCTTCTCTCACCTCAGCCCTGAAGGCCCCTGTGCCAATACCTGCCAGCACAACAATTTCAGGGGACTGCCTAGGCCCTGGCTCACTCTGGTAAGCCCTAAAGGTGCCCCAGCACGTCCGCTTACCTCCCCCTCCACACACACACACACACACACACACACACACACACACACACACAATGTTCTTTCTCCCTCTTCCTTTCCCTGGAGCAAGGAGGGAGAGAGAGATATCAGAGTTTGAAGGATGTGAAAATTAGCTGGAGCCTAGAGAGGTGTCAACTTCAAGGCGTGCCTCCTACCCCCACCCATTCTCTACCCAGAGGATGGTGTTTCCACAAGTCTCTGCAGGGAGACCCCCACCCCAGGTGTGGACTGACACTGTCAGCAAGAAGGAAAGTGAGGAGAGGAGGGGACTCACCAGGAAGAGCAGCTGCCCTGGCCTAGGGGCTTGTGCCAGGAAAGGGACCTCCACACAGACTAGCCAAGGCTCAGATCTGCGGTGGGGGCACCAGAGGTCAAAGCAGGGGGTCGGTGTGACATTCTTGATCCCAATTTCTTTGGCCAGAGCTGAAACTGTCAGGGGTCATGCCGGCTGGGACAGGGCTGGAGGAAGGGTGCAAGTCTTTCCTGAGAGGTGAGAGGGATCTAGGACATTGTCCTTTATTTCAAAGTACCTTTCCAGCCCCTCCTCTGGCCAGTCTGAGGGTGTTAATTGGAGTCCCTGCCTCAATTTCCCCACCTCCCAAAGAGCACCAAGAGCTGGTACTTTCTTTACTTTCTGGGAGTGGTCAGCTGAGCCTGGGCGGGGGGGTGGGGGTGGGGGGGGGGGAGGCTCCAAAAAAAGAAGTCCCTGGCAGAGGAGCCGGTCCCCTCATCCTGTCTCTGTCATCGTTAACAGCCACAATTATTATTATTTGGAGAGACAGAGGTGGTCAGGGACGTGGTTGGGGTGAATGAAATGAAAAAGTCCTCAGTACGTGCCGTCTCGCCAGGTTAATACTGCTGCCTGTCGGCCTGACAGCTGCAAGATTGATTACCCAGGCCTCCCGCTCTTTATAACTCGATCAGTTGAATTAATCTCTGGCTGTCGGCCCATCTGATGCCTGAATCACAAATTTAATTTGGAGGTGTACAGCCCCTCCCCCATCGCGGCCCCTTCCCCTTCCTTCCAGCCCCTACTCCTCAGTCGGTCTCCACTTCCCTCTTTCCTTTTCCTCTCCCCTTTCCTCCTTTCTCTCCACCCCTCTTGCTCCACGGTTTTCTTTTCCTCCCGCTCTTCTCCCTTCTGCAGCCTCTCAGGTCCCCGGAGGGGTCAGTGGGTGGAGGTGGAGTGGGGTGAGAGGATGGCCCTGAGTCAGCAACCCCTGCCCATAACAGGGGAGGGGGTCATGTCCCCTACCCACTGGGCCCGGAGCCCACCTCAGCTTGCTCCACCCCAAACAGGGCAGAGGCTTAGCTGACAGTAAGTAAGACATATTAATGTACTAAAGACTTAATGAAGTTGGGGGGGTGAGGGGTGGAAAGTGCTTGCTTTATTAGTTTATGGCCGATTAATGGGGACGCCATTACTGGGATGGAGATGGATTGCTGCTGTCAGCAGCCTGGGCTGAGGCCTCCGCTCCTTTCCTCGGGTGGTGGGTGCCCTGAACACAGTCAAGAGAACCTCATTAGAAGCAGCTACAGGATCCCACCTGGGAAGGGCCTGGGGCCAAGTTGGATGGGTGGGGGTGGGGCTCTGCTGTAGGCTTGGGAGGGGAATTCCAAGGCTAGAGGCTGACACGGGGTGGGGACTCACCCACAGGCTGCAGGGGTGGACCTGCACACAGCTCCGTAGTCACCTGGGGAGAGGGAGGGAGGAGGACAGTCGGACAGAATAGCTAATACCTCTTTGATCTGCCTGAGCCCCTTCCCAGGAAGAAGGGAGCAAAGAGCAACTCCTCCTCAGAGGGACGTGGCACAAAGACCCCGGGCCTGCTAGCCCAGAGGATTGGGCAACACACTGCAGCAAGTCTGCCCATAACGTTAGAATCCCCAGTCCGGAGGCCTGGGACTTCTCCCTGAACTCTCCGACAGAGGTGAAAGCCACATTGCCCTAGTATCTCCAGCTGCTGACTCCCTGCGCAGTCAGTGGGAAGCTGTGAGGTGTGGAAGGAATGGGGGAGAGCAGCGAGCAGCGAGGACGGTGGGGCAGATTCCATCCAGCCTCAAAGCTTTCCCAGGCCCGCAGGACTGGAGGGCCTAGACATTGGGCAAGCTGATCCAGACATAACCCTGGTGGCTCCGCCATCCCTCAGCTCCTCCTGCCCCTGTGACTCCATGGCCTGTTTTCTGTGAGGAGGGAGAGGGAGGGCCGGATCCAACATGACTGTGCTCCAAGGGACTGCTTTTTAGTTGGGAGGCTCCAGATGCCCCCAGACTTCCAGGTCTTCTATGAGATCACACCTTTTAGGAGTATATGACATTTAGCCTGGCCATTTTGATACAGGAAATTAAACTTTCAGATTTAAAGTTAATGTTCAAAACAGATGTTCCTCACCACCTCCCTAACCTCTGCTCTGTCCTACGCCCATACCAACCTAGCCCCCTTCCTGAGAGGCATCAGGGATGACAATTCCAGATAGGTGCAGAATCAACAGCCTGTTGACCAACATACATGGTACTAAAATAAAAATACAGGTTTACATTTTGACACGAGTTAGGCAAAACAACTATGGCAAAATGGCTGAGCCAGCCCAAATTACCTCTTTGGTTTCTGCCCTTCTCCTCACCAGGTGTGTGCTTCTTTCGGGGAGGGGGGCAAGTGCCCCACATACAGTGTGTTACCTTGTGTCTGAGCATCAGTTCACAGGTCTGATGACCAGCATGACTTCTTGTTCCACATGCTCCATGAGGGCCAGCATCTGTGAGTGCTGGGGTGTTCTTCTACATCACAGAGCAGGCACTCCCCTCCCAGGGACTGAGATTGCCACTTTGTTCTACTCTGACCAAGAACCAGTTCAAGGGTCACCACCCAGGCACACTCCTAAAGGTAGGAGCTACCTGCTCAGCCTAACTGGGAAATAAATACCCTGTTTCTGAAAGTAATTTAATTATTGGCTCCTGCGGATGAGTGGGTAATTAAATTCTGTAACTCCCAAAGTAATTAATTGCTATGCAAATAGTAATGCCCTCTGCTTTGGAGAGAAGGATCCCGGCCTGGGTTTGCCCTGCAATTAGAAGGTAATAATTACCCTGTCAGTTCCCAGCTTCTGCTGGGTAATTACCTGTTAAAACCTCAGTGGTCACTGAGGGTCATTCCCATCAACTGCTGCTGTGGCTCTGGCTCTGGTGGCCCCAAAAGCTAGGGAAGGGGACCCCCCCAAATTCACACTCATATCTGTCTCTTCACCAGGAAGCTGGCGAAGGAAGGGGAGGCCCTCCCCATCTTGCCCCATGTCCACAATCCCCAGGAGCACCCTTACTTCTCACCAAGGAAAACCAAGCCTCCCATTGTTAATGACAAGGTACCCAGCTTCCCAGTGGGTAAACCTCCTGCCAGGTAGGTTTGACTAAGCTACAGCAGGTGATTCCTATCTGTTGGGAAATTTCCCTAAGCGAATCTAACTGTCAATTCTCATAAAAATCATGTTCCCCATGTGGCATTTGTGTGTGTCAACTAGGCTCGGCTGCTATGGGAAGAACAGAAGGGAGGACAGCAGGCATTTTGTAGCTTGTACACACTTCTCCCAGTGATTCAACAAACACTAATCCAGGTCCTGCTGTCAAGGGGTTTTGAAGATGTAATCAAAGTATCAGTTGCCTTTAAGAAGATTATCCTCCATGGGCCTGACCTAATCAGGTGAGCCTGTTGTAAGGCTTTTCTTGATGATGGATAGCCTGAAAAGCAGGTGGGTCTAGAATTCCTCTCCCCTTGTTTTTATCTCCCATCCTGACTGCCTGTGGATAACAGCTTTGCCAGTGCCCAGGAGGTTCCAGCCTGTTCCTGATCTTTCCTTCCAGACTGACTGCCCTATAGATTTCAGACTTGCTTGGTCAACCCACACAATTGCATAAACCAATTTCTTGAAATAAATTTTCTTAGAATTATACATACACAACACACACACACACACACAGCCTCTGACCCTCTCTGGCCCACCTCCTCTGGAAGATGTCAGAGCATTAAGGTTGACACACAGGATGCCAATCTTCACAATCACATTAGCCAGACTCCGAAGGTATTTGTGGGTCTCCCCTACCACCTCATAGCTTTCAAGTATCCCATATCTCAGCTGAATTTTTATTCTCTAACTAGATATTGTCCCCTCCATCAGGCACCTGGTCCCCTGTCCTGGGTTCTTGCTACCGTCTCTGAACCCTTCCTAAGGACATGAGCCTGAGTGTGGCAGAGCCTGTGTGCTTTCTAGGCACTAGCTACTGGGACACTAACCCCATCCTCCCTGTCTGCAATCTCCCAACTGAATCCCTGTGGAACATTGTCCTGATTTGGCCTCAGGGCTGAGGAATCCCAAGTGAAGCTGGATGCTAGGCCGGGTGTGGGGAGGACTCATAGAAAGTGGACTGAAGGATGCTGAGTCAGAAATTAGTCTCAGGAGTCTAGGAAAGAAGGGATCTAGACAGCAGAAGGGCCAACGAGGGTGAAAATCCTGCTCTGCTCCTCATTTGGGTATCTCCCACTTATGCGTCAGGTGTTGGCTCAAATGCGCTCCCTCCAGGAAGCTCTGTTCCCTCGTTTTTATCCTCTGTCCTGGCTCAGGTGAGCAAAAGGGCAGAGGCCCTAGGCAGAGGAGATAGGCCTTGCAGGTGACCAGCCCACCATGACTAGGACTGAAACACTGTGGGCTCTGAGGCTAAAGTCTCACCCTGTGAGCACCTGACCCTTGGCTTAGATACATCCTAGGATGAGCATGAGCCATCTAAGGCAAGATCTCTATACCACCAGGAAAGACAAGAGAAAAACAGCAGGCAGAGAGTGGCATTGGAATAGCCAGAGGTGATAAATAAATGAGCTACTCAAGCTTCAGATGGGAAGTGGGTAGGAACTACACACAGGAAATTGTTTCAGGTTCTCAATACCAGAAGGTGAAGGTCACTTGATATGAATGAGGGCCTCATCTATTTGGGAAAATACAACCTTGAAGAGGTCCCTTACCTCCAGCTTCAACTTCACCTGACCTAGCCCTCCATGGCAGAAGGAAAGAAGTAGTGCCTTACATTCTGGAGTCTGTACCCTGCCTTCTATACCCAGCTTCTGTGCCCAACTTACTACAGGACCCAGCAAAATTCACACTCATACCTATCTCTTCTTGCCTCTTGCTAGAGATTCTAAGACAAAAATGTCTAATTACTTGGAAGTCAGTACTCTTCAGAGAGCTAAGAGAACAGTCTGAACTGTGGGATCCATATCTCCCCCATCAGACTGGAGCTCCCTAAAAGGAGGGGCTCATATCTCCCCCCTAAAACAAGAACTCCCAAAGGGAGTTGATATTTCTCCTCTATCTTCTCCATCAGTGCCTGGCCCTGAGGTCTGCAAACAGCGGTTCTCAAAACAAAAGTACCTGTGAAGTAACCTAGGCCCAGGGGTGTCAGAGCATGGCCAGGGCCTCCAAGGGCCTTCCATATAACATGGCCTTCTGAACAGGCTGGTGTGGTTACTACTCCTTTGACAGCTCTTTAGAATCCATTCAGAGTTTTGGCCCTGCTGTAATCTCTGGATGATGAATATTTCTCCTAATGAACTGACAGGAATTGGATTAAGCCGGAGTGCCCGTGTGCTTAGACTCTAGCTGATTAAACCCCCATCTGTGCAAGACTTCCCTGAGAACAACTCGTTACATATCATTTTTAAAGGTGGGGGAAATTATATTGGTATCAAGTTCTACAACAGAGCAGGAGAGAAAGTAGAAGCAAAATGTCTGCCTGAATTTTTGGCAGGATCTGGTTGCTTTTAATCTGACTGGGTCAATACTCCTCACCCTAGGGTACTCTCACCGTCCAGTCAATTTGTCCCACAATGTTGGACTCAGGCCAAGGGTCCTCCAACGCTCAGGTACCTAAACTCTTCCCCAGTCGCCCTGCCCAGATTACCTCTGAGCCACACCTGTCTGCCTCCTGCAAGGAGCATTGATTAAACAGGGAGTTGCTTTGAAGAAAGGTAGAAGAGGATGGTGTGAGGGTAAGGGAAGTCAGTCCCGTGGATTCAGTTCCCATCAGGTGCCACTCTACCTCTTTGTTCTTACTCCAAAACTATCCAGTCACAAAGAAAAAGAAAAGAAAGAAACAAAATCATCCAGTCACCTTCAGAGATAATTGCAGGGTATCTGGAGCCTCGCCCAGGGCAGTTACTCTGGACGATTCCTGGGCCCTTTGTCAGTCAGGACCAAGGACAGCGCCCCCACCATTTCAGGGACCTTCCAACTTCCAGGTCCTTTCCACCTATTCTTCTTTCTTCTCTGCCAAACATATATCCCAATTCCTTAACATTCTTTTTCCTTTTTCTTCTCCCCTTCCTCTTATCACTCTCTATTTATTTCTCTTCCTCCTCTTCCCACCCCTTGTCCCTAATCCCAGGGAGAGAGCGTGGCTTCTAGTTCTTTACCACCAGGTACTTCACCCCAGGAATCCTTTGAGAAATGTTATTTAAGCACTTCAAGAAGCCTAATAGCTTCTTATTCCATAACTGAATCTCACACCATACAAGAACACACACACACTGACTTCTGATGTTTAGCAGGAAAGAAGGTCGGGGTGATGGTTTTTGAAAGACTGGCCAACTCCCTCTCTCCAGTGAAAACTTGAAGTACTCCCAGCATGACTATAGCTCTAACTTACAGTCCTCTCCTCCCCTCCCCTCCCCTCCCACCATTTCCTTCCCTCTCCCTTCCCCTCCTCTCCTGTCCTCTGTGTTTCTATAAGAAGTGGCAGCAGCTGCTAGAGAAGCACACCCTTCAATGAGCATCAGCAATTGTAGTGACTGAGTGTCCCAGCTTTCTTTCCCGGTTAATCTAACTTGGGGAGAGTTGAGGTGTGCTCTGGCTCTGCTGCCCATGAAAGGCGGAGAATAAATAACAAGCCAGAGGCATAAACAGATGTGCAGATACATGCAGCTGGCATTTCCCTGCCAAATTACCATGGACGGAATGCTGGCAGTGGGCCAGGATGCCTCTCCCTCTGTTTGGAGTTTGGCCACTAGGACCTATCCAAGTTTACTATCCATTTGGCAACATCTGAGTGAGAGGAGGGGATGCCAGGGAAGGAAGTTGAGAGGCTGCAGGTGCCCTTAGGTTTGGTGAAGAGCTCCAGAGGCTCATCCTAAAGACTCAGATGGGTGGAGGTTAATAGGGCCAGGAGAAAGAAGAGTTCAGAGGAGGCCTCTTGGCAGATTCCCTAGAATAGTTCCCCTTAGGGTGTGGCTGGAAGTGCTTGAGGGTCAATGCTTATAACACAACGTGGCTCTGTGTTACTCTCACTCAAGGATTGGGTGTTCCTTGATCTTTGATCATATCTGGTACTGCTCAGAGTTGGCACAGAGTGCAGGGAACAGGCACCAACTGGATAATAAGCAAAGACTTCCCAGCCAGATATCCCTAAAGACTCCAGTCCCGGACAAGAGATGTGGGAGAAATTGGTTAGAATTATCATGAAACTAGGGGATAAAGCAAGTGAGCAGGGAAAGAAAGACCGAGCTAGGAGTGTTGCTCAAGGGGGCGTCTCTCTATTGACACCCTGAGATCTGAATTCAGAGAGACACCAAGCCCCCTGCTGGGATTCATTCAGATCACAAGTAGTCTTTTCTCTTATTCATTTTTCTGTGTATGTCAAGCCATCTCATAAAGTTTGGGTGGCATAGTACAGCTTTTCCAGGGTCTGATTAATGCCCTTTCTCCAGATAAAGTGATCCAAATTTCTCTGAGTGATATTGGCTCTAGTAAACCATGGCATTATGATAGATCTTGAATGGACTCAACTCATGGGGAGCCAGAGACTTATATGATGAAAGTAGTGGCTTGAAAAGATGAGACAGGGGAGTGGAAAGTTGGATTGAAAGGAGGAGAGATGAAAAGTGGGGAGGCTGGTTAGGTGGCTGCTGTCATTCATGCCTGATAGTGGGCTTTTGAGCCATGCAATGGGGGAAAGAACAGAGGGAAGAGTGGAGGAAGAATTGGTGGGACTTGGTGATGAACTGAGCAGAAATTAGATGAAGAGGGATAAGGTAGCCATATAACTTATTGCCCAAGCCAGAACAGTTTTGAGCATAGAGTCCTACCAATATTTACTAGTCAGCTGATAAATGATTAAAAAATAATCATTTACCAAGACAATAGACACCAACTGGACAATCCTGAGAAAATCTGGACACACAAACACCTTGGTCGAAGATGACCCAAAGTATGACACTTCAATGAGAGCAAGCGTGTGTAGGGATGATGCTGACCAAAGTAAAGAGGCTGGAGCCAGAGGAAAAAGAGGGGGCAATGAGCTCGGCATTGGACTTGTTGAGTTTGAAGTGTCTAGAGATATTCATCTGGAAATAACTATCAGGCCACCCTCTTCAAGCGTCTATGAGCACTTGCTTAGAAATGTGTGTTTCTTTTTTTCTTTCTTTCTTTTTTTTTTTTTGTAGAGACAGAGTCTCACTTTATCGCCCTTGGTAGAGTGTCGTGGCCTCACACCGCTCACAGCAACCTCCAACTCCTGGGCTCAGGCGATTCTCCTGCCTCAGCCTCCTGAGTAGCTGGGACTACAGGCACCCGCCACAACACCCGGCCATTTTTTGGTTGCAGCTGTCGTCGTTTGGTGGGCCAGGGCTGCATTCGAACCCGCCAGCTCAGGTGTACGTGGCTGGCGCCTTAGCCTCTTGAGCCATAGGCGCCGAGCCCTATACGTGCAATTTTTGACAGCAGTTACTAATGGAAAGAGGAGTAGAAACAGAGGGAAGGAGAAAAGGCTTTCTACTTTTCTACACATTTTTAAAAGTTTGAAGCTAAACTTTTTTTTAATTTTTTTGAGACAGAGTCTCATGCTATCGCTGTCGGTAGAATGTTGTGGTGTCATAGCTTACAGCAACCTCAAACTGTTGGGCTTAGACAGTTCTCTTGCCTCAGCCTCCCGAGTAGCTGGGACTACAGGCGCCCGCCACAATGCCTGGCTAGTTGTTGGTTGTAGTTGTCATTGTAGTTTGGCAGGCCCAGGCCAGCTCTGGTGTATGTGGCTGGCGCCTTAGCCGCTTGAGCTACAGGTGACACCGAAGCTAAAATTTTTCTAAGTTTATATTCACACACTACATATTTGAAGTAAAGAGAATAAAAGGGAAGGGGAAAGGCTTTCACTTTTCTACGCACCTTTAAAAGTTTGAAGCTAAAATTTTTGTAAGTATATGTTCACAGACTACATATCTGAAGTAAAGACAATCAATATAGACTTAAAGAAAACAGACTAAGGAGCTATGAATGTGATGGATGAAGCCCTGGCAGTAGGTGGAAGCAGGAATTGGGACTGACACTGGAGACCTATTCTCACAGGAGGGAAAGCTAGGAGAAAGGAGGCAGCGCCAGAGACCCCGAGTGTGGCCCAAGAAGGTGGGAATAATTTCTGGCTCCCAAGGCTAGGAAGATAGAATCTTTGCTCCACAAATGAGGCTGCCTGACATTCTCTTCAGACTCCAACTCTCCCTTTCATGAGGATTAAGCTGTACAAGAGCCTTGCTTTGTTCCAGGGCCCCGATGTGTCCACGGTGACCCACAGCTATTCCAGATTCTGTGCTAATAGAGAAACGTCCATCTCTACCTTTCGTGCTACGCCAGCCCAGGAGACCAGCTCATTCTGAAGCACCACATGGCCCTGGGGGACTCAGCACCAGTCTAGGTGGCCCCACTCTAGGCAGTCCCGACTTATTCCTGATTCTCTCCTCTTCCTTCATGACATCATCTCAGCAATTCTCCAGGTTAAGGAAGTAATAGCCAGAAATGAACTCTGTCCTCTGGAGCAGGGCTGTATGTGTGTGGGGGGAGGAAGGACAGGGGACAGAGAGCAGCTTGACTCACAGGGGCTCCTTCCCTGGGGAGACGGAACCTGACAGACAGGTGTGGGAAGCATTGCGGAGACTTCCTGACAGGCTGTCAGGGTGTTTCACTCTGCACTCTCAGCAGTGAGTCCCCGCAGCTACACTGAGGCTTCTCAGCTTTTCTCTCTCTACACCTCTCTAAGGCTGGCGCTCTTTGCTTTCTCAAGGCCCCTTCTCCACATTTGGCAAGCCCTTTCCAGTGCTAATGTCCTGTCTTGGTGCTCCACTTCACAGTTCTGCTAAGCCGTTCTTCTTCTTCTTCTTCTTTTTTTTTTTTTTTTTTGAGACAGAGCCTCAAGCTGTCACCCTGGGTAGAGTGCTGTAACATCACAGCTCACAGCAACCTCCAACTCCTGGGCTCAAGTGAGTCTCTTGCCTCCACCTCCCAAGTTGCTGGGACTACAGGCGCCTGCCACAACGCCGGGCCATTTTTTGGTTGCAGCCGTCATTGTTGTTTGGCAGGCCCAGGCTGGATTCGAACCCGCCAGCTCAGGTGTATGTGGCTGGTGCCTTAGCCCGTTGAGCCACAGGCGCCGAGCCTTTTCTTCTTCTTTTAACAGAAATTCATAGAGTCAGCTTTACTGTTTGGATGCCCTGGCCCGTCCTCCTTCTCAACCATAGCAAATTTTATAGATGACTGGGAATCCAGGGATACACATAGCACACAGGGCAAGGAGACTGGGCAAGGAGAGGGCACATGTGCAGGAATGCCTTTTTATCTGTGTATTTGCTGTGCAGGACTCAAGAGTATATATAAGCTGGAGGAGGGCACAGCTGATCCTAAACATAGGTTCCTTGGGACTTAGAAGATGACCGAACGTCAGTATCAGTAGTGTCTATAGACTTTGTCCCATTTATAAGCAAGAAAGCTGAAGTCCAGATGTCAGTGGCAGAACTAGGATTCACACCCAGGGATCCTGATTCATGAACCATGCTGTGTCCACATGTCTATCAGAGACCTTAGAGAAGGAATCCTATTTCTCAGACACTACAAGGATGACAGATCCAACTAATAACTTGTCAAAGTGGTGGAAAAGCTGGACTCTCCTGGCCTTCCGGCTGCCCGGAGGATAATCAGGGCCTGGCCTCTATCTCTGTACACCTCTGCCAGCCCCAGCAGTGACAGCAGCACCTCTCCTTCCCATCATGGTGGCTTCTCTCCTTCCTGAAGACTCCAGGATCAGCCCTTCCTGGAACATTCAGGGCTGAGGAGCAGTGTGGCTACATCCTAGTTCCTCTCCTTGTTTAGACATTTCTTACCTGACCCCCAGTCCCGCCTGCCTCATCCAGAGACCTAGCTCAAGACAAATTTGTCTTCTTATCCCAGCTCTAATTCCAGCCATGCTCAAGCCCAGAGGCTTGCTTCTCTTTTTCAAAGTGGCCTCTGTCTCCCACCCCAAATCTGGAGTCCCCTTTGACCCACAGCCCCTTGGCATTGGAGTCACTTGCCTGCCCCAGGAATAACCCAAAACTCCTCCCCCTTCATTGACTGGAAGAAAAAGTGGTTCTTTTTTCTTTTTTTGAGACAGAGCCTCAAGCTGTTACCCTGGATAGAGTGCTGTGGCATCACAGCTCACAGCGACCTCCAATTCCTGGGCTCAGGCGAGTCTCCTACCTCTGCCTCCCAAGTAGCTGGGACTACAGGCGCCTGCCACAATGCCTGTCCATTTTTTGGTCACAGCCGTCATTGTTGTTTGGCGGGGCAGGGCTGGATTCGAACCCACCAGCTCAGGTGTACATGGCTGGTGCCTTAGCCCGTTGAGCCACAGGCGCCGAGCCGAAAAAGTGGTTCTTAAGGCAGCTCTATTCATCCTCTCAAAGGAGACACCAGCAGAGCACCCCACCCCCTGCATGTACACCCAGCCCTCTCAGTCCTGCTGCCCCTGTGCAGAGCTACCAAGCTCTGCCTCCCCAGGGGCTCCTGAGGTGTGGAGCTAGTGGGGAATTTGTGGGTGCAGTAGGCTTTCTCAGACCCCTCTAGTCACCTCTGCCATCTGCCTGGAGGTGTCCCAGGAAGAGGAGTGGGAAAAAGAGGTTGGCAGGGCAGTGAAAATGTCAGGGCCCTTCCTCTCTGCTCCCAGGGCATCACTCTGTGAGCTTCCTGCTTTCTCCCTTGGCCTCTCTCTCCTTCTCCACCTCCTCCACCTCCCTCCCTTCCTCTTCTCGCCCTGCAGACTCTGATGCAACTGTGGTGGAGGCAACCGCAACAGCATTTGAGAGGATGAGGTGGAAGAGGTTAATTATTGCTCCCCCACCCCCCCATACCCCCCCACAAGATGTATCTGACTGTCAGAAGGGGTGACAGATGAAGACAAAGTACAGGTACAGCTCCCGAGAACCGGGCCCTGGCCCTCGAAGTACCAGCCAGGGTTGGGGGTGGAGGGGAGCGCTACTGAGATTTTAACCCCTCCAATGCCAGTTCACACAGCGGGGGAGGGCGGAGGAGTCAGGGAAGCTGCGTTTAGAACCTGGGGCCTGGAAGGGCGTTGCTGAGCCCAGAAAACCTGTGGGGCCTTCTGCCCTGCTCCAGTGATCAGAGGTGGAGGGTGGGGTTGTGCTGCGGGAGGCCACAGGGAGGAGAAAGGAACAAATGTCCTAGAAGCTATGGAATCAAGGTTGCCAGCAATCATTCTGAAAACCTCACAGGTACAGAGGAAGGTGCTCATGGAGCAGCCTGAGTAGATTTGGGGGCCCAGAGATCCCACTAAGAGGGAGAGATTCACCACTCTTTCACCTTCTCCACAACTATGTCCACCTCCCACGTCTGTCCCCGAGGGTGCTTCTCAGTGTGTGCGTGTGTATTTGAGAATAGGAGTCTGCAGTAATTGTGTGTCCAAACCTGCGGGCGCTTGTAATGATGTAACTCAGGAGGCTTGAAAGTACTTGACTATGTTTTGTGTGTGTGTGTGTGTGTGTACATCTAGATGTGTGTTTAGACACATACACAGGTGCTTGGAAGGAGGTGTGAGGGTCCCTGTGAGGGTGTGTGCACTGTGAGCACACTGTGTTGTGTTTGTGTATGAGAACCAGTGCTTTTGCCTGCAAGTGTGGCCACAATGATGGAGTGTTCTCAGGAGAATGTGGACATGTGCTTGCAAGTATGAGGTGTCTGGACGGGGGAAGGGTGGTCTTCCGGGCACACAGTGTATGCTGGTGTGAAGGATATAGGTGGACGTTGATTCTGGTATAAGTGTGAGCAGAGTTGTGTGTGCCTGTGTACATTTGCACAGGCATGCATGTATGCACCAGCCCGAGGCTGCACCCTCTTCCTCTGCTGGCGTTCCTCCCTTTCCCAACTCTCCTCTCTCCATAAGCAAACAAGGTGAAATAATTACTTTTCCATTTAAACGCCCCATGTTCAAGCCAGAATGAAAACAAAGTGATTTAATAAAATTGTCTTTAAAAGGGAAAAGAGGAAAATAAATGTCTACTCTGCTCCCCTCCCTGGCGTTCAGGGAGGCCCCAAGCCCTTCAAAGTTAATTAAAACAGGAACTAAAATCTCAGAATAGCTTCCCGGACCTTTCCCCATCTCTGTCTTAAAGGTAAGGCAGCCCCTAGGACGTCGGCCTCAGGCTTCCCCTGTGCTCAACTTCTCCCGGGGACCAACCCTCATTCCTGACAAGCACCCTGGCCTTCCACCAGCCACACCTGGGGAGGGATCTATGGCCCCAACTTCCCGCCTCCCAAGGTCTTGTTTGGCCATTTGAAGTCTTTGATAGACACTGATCCACATCAGAAGCTTCCGGCCTTGCCTCCTCTCAGGACACAGCTGGCCCTCAGTCCCTGCTGACCTCCCCCATGGGTCTCCTGAGCCTCCAGCTGCTCTGAGCTTTATCTGTCTTCACTGACCCCCTGGCCCAGTCCTCAGCTCCAGCTCAGCACAGTTCCGGCTGCTTCCGTCTGGACTGTATCTGCTCCCCATCAGAGGCCCCTTTGGAGCTCCAGCCCTTCAGCAGCCCAGATAAAAGAGATGGATGGAGGTGACTTTGGGGGACGCCCCTCCTCAAAAGCCCAGAGCTTGAGCCTTGGGTTCTGACAGGAGCTCCCTGAGGAGAGATGGTAAGGGGGGTGAAGACTGCTGAGCTCTCTGGAAGTCCAGTCCCTGCCCAACCCTGTCGTGCCTCAGCCCTTCCTCTCTTCTTAAGGCCTAATTCCTAAGGCCTCCTCCAGGCAGGCACCAAGATTGCAATCACCCCATTGTCCAACTTACCCACTTCAGTAGGGAAGCTTTGCATTGGGCACCCTGCCCCCAAATGGTAATCCGTAGTAAAATTGACATTTGTTGAACTTCTGTTCCGTTCCAGACACATTATTTATAAGATCTCTAATCCTTGTCACTACCCCATGGAGTAAGTTTTATCACTACTTTGCAGAGGAGGACACAGAAGGTAGGTTGAGAAACTTGCCAAAGTATGCACTTAAAAAGCAGCAGAACTGAGACTCAACCCCATACTGCAAAACATCATGTCCCCTTTCCAGCTGACCCTTGACTTCTGAGCCCCCAGTTCTGCTCCTGAAGACCCATCATTACCCTTCAGAGACCCTAGAATTTAACCCCTATGACACTAAGGACTTAAACCCAGAAGAACTGTGAGGCCTTCTCTAGCCCTACTCCAGTTATCTCGGAGTGGGGTCAGTGTGGGGCAGGAAGCAATGTTGTTTCAGAGTCCTCAACACTCATCCTGGGAGACTCCATCACTCCCTCAGGCTCTCATTGCTTCTCCCAGAGACAGAGATGGGGTAAGGGCTGGGACTTTTTGTCCCTTCAAGTCCTGCCTGCCTTCTGAGATGCTCCCCAACCAAGAGGATGGGAGGACATCTGAAGGTGGGGCAACTCTTGTCAAAGAACTGGAATTCATAGGCTCACCCTTTCCAGAGAGCCTACAATCACCCAAATGGCAGAAAAAATGCCCCCCCAATAAATCCAGGCTTGGGCAGTGCCTGTGGCTCAGTGGGTAGGGTGCCGGCCCCGTATACTGAGGGTGGCGGGTTTGAAGCTGGCCCCGGCCAAACTGCAACAAAAAATAGCTGGGCATTGTGGCGGGCACCTGTAGTCCCAACTACTCGGGAGGCTGACGCAAGAGAATCACCTAAGCCCAGGAGTTGCAGGTTGCTGTGAACTGTGATGCCACAGCACTCTACCAAGGGCGACAAAGTGAGACTCTGTCTCTAAAAAATAAAAAAATAAATCCAGGCCAAGAACTGGCCCGTAACTTCAGCCTATTTCCTTCCCCACTCCCCTGAGCAGTGAAGACATAGTCAGCCTGAATATCTAAGATCTCAACCCTGGGAAGAAAAGAGAGACTGCAAAGAGGGAAGAGCGGGAGAGAGGCAGTGAAGGGACAGAAGGGGGGGCAGAAACCCTGGCTTTAAGGGGAAGTAATCCAACAAGTGAGGTGAGAAGGAGGGAGAGGTATGAGGTATTACCACAGACCAACAATTAGAATGGCCCTGCAAGGGGGATGCCTGTGGCTCAAAGGACTAAGGCTAAGGCGCCGGCCCCATATGCCAGAGGTGGCAAGTTCAAACCCATCCCCAATCAAACACTGCAAAAAAAAAAAAAATGTTGTGACAATATTTCGGGCAGCACCCGTGGCTCAAAGGAGTACGATGCCAGCCCCATATGCCAGAGGTGGTGGGTTCAAACCTGGCCCTGGCCAAAAACTACAAAAAAAAAAAAAAAAAAGGATGGTCCTGCAAGACTCCTAGACTTGACTGCATCTGCAAGACATCTAGCAAAAAGGAAGGAAAAAAAGGAAGAAATGAGTCAGAAGATCCTTTCCCAGTTCAGCCACAGAAGTGTTTGTGTGTGTTGGGGAAAGGGTGACATTCTGGGGCATTTCACAGGCCCAAGCCCCACCCCTGTTTGAAACCTCTGGGCTGAGCCTAAACTGAAAGTTGGTAATGGCAGCTGGGTAGCCAGTGACCCAGGTGGCTGGGAAAAGACTTCATGGCACACTGATGTTGTGAGCCCTGCCCACCTCTTCATCACTTTTGTGAGTCACTTAAAGCCAGACCAAACCCTGGAACCTTAGCTCTCCTCCTCTGCCCCCTGCACTGTGGGAGTCAGCGAGAGCAGAGGGAAGGGGGAGAGCCGAGAACAAAGGTAGGGGCCAAGGAGAAGGGAGGGACAGGAGAAAGGGAGGATGACTCCCTCTGAGCTAGCTTCCAAGGTCCACCCAAGACTGGTTTATTCCTGCGCCAGAGCATCTCTCTGTCCCTCCCCTAGCCCAACTCCATCCCTCCTCTGAAATCAGCACTCCTCAGGACCCATCGCCATCCCCCCATTGTCTGTAGCCAACTCCCAGAGCTCCCTGCCTCCCTGACTCAGTCTCTCTGTTTCTAAGTGCCCCCTTAACTCCCCTAAGAGAATTTATTCCTACCCCCAACCTCATACCCCACTCATACCCTACCCAAGCCACCACCCTTCTACTTAAAGCGGGACGGGCTGTAGGTTGAAAACAGGTGAGACTAGATCTTCATTAACTTTTCATTACCGCAGAGGGACTTTCGCAGCTGCTCCCTGTTTAGAAAGAATTTAGTTATTCAGGGGGCTGAGGAAATAACCAAAATTTACCTTGGAAGTAATAGGCCTATGTCTCCAGCATCCTTTCCTCTGCCCTCAGCTACGTGCATGCTCAGAATAGGGCTCCCATGCAGGGAATCTCCAGACCCACCAGAGTCTAAGCTTGTCTACCCCATACACATACACATAAAGACAGAGTCACATGCACATATGCCCATAATCCTGTAAATACAAACCTAGAAAATTAATGTAAGTATACATGCATTCCCACATACACATTTTAGACCAGAATGGGAGCTCCATGAGCACAGGGACAACTTTGTCCCATGATGTAGTCCCAGCCCCCACAACAGGACTTGTATGTAACAAAATATTTGTAGAGGCTCGGTGCCTGTAGCTCAAGTGGCTAGGGTAGCCACATACACCAGAGCTGGTGGGTTTGAATCCAGCCCAGGCCCACCAAACAACAATGACAACTACAACCAAAAAATAGCTGGGCATTGTGGCAGGCACCTGTAGTCCCAGCTACTTGGGAGGCTGAGGCAAGAGAATAGTTTAACCCCAAGAGTTGGAGGTTACCGTGAGCTGTACGGTACTGTGAGTTGGAGG
>CAUYON010212399.1:0-31012 GCA_963573935.1 Arctocebus calabarensis
TACTCGGGAGGCTGAGGCAAGAGAATCGCTTAAGCCCAAGAGCTGGAGGTTGCTGTGAGCAGTGTGACGCCACGGCACTCTACCCAGGGCGATAAAAGTGAGACTCTGTCTCTACAAAAAAAAAAAAAAAAAAAAAAAGAAATTTACTACTTAGCTTATTTAGGTCAAACAACTTCAAACAGAAGCACAGAATAGGCCTGCAGGATGAATTGAAAAGCATTAAAAATGGCAATTATGTAGGTAAATTTAAACAAATATTGCTTATACGAAATAAAAGCATGCTATAAGCTTTAATATGTATTAAAATGCACAACAATAATAATGCTCAACATATAAAGGAGATAAATGGAATTACAATGTTCAACAACTTTACATTGTCCAGGAAAATGTAAAAGTACAAATTTATACAAAGCTTTACAACTTAAACTTGAATGTTTTAATTCTAAGCAACAATTAAAAGAATAATAAAAATAAATCATACAACTAGAAAGTTAACAGAGTGGTGAAATGGAATAATAAAAATTGCCTAAGAAATAAAAGCATATGAGACAAAAAACAAATAATAAGGGGCAGATTTAAAGCTAAATACATTAGGAATTATACTAAATCTAAAATGACCAAATTCAGCAATTAAGAGACAAAGATTATCATAGTGGATTTTTAAAAAACAGTATGTTGTTTGCAGTATGTTGTTACACTTTAAATATAAGGATGACAATGAAAGAACAAAGACATACTATGCAAAATTAACCAGTCAGCAAAACAGAAACGTAGGCAGTATATGACTTTACTCTCCTCCACAGAAAGTCAGTTAACAACTATCCAGTAAATGATTTTACCCAGAATATTCTAGAACTCAAAACTGATCCTGTGACCATCTCTGAAGCACAGACCTTAGAAAAACCAGCAATCAGATAATAAAGCTGAAATGACCCCTTCCCCAAGTTTGCTAATCCAACATGGAGAAAAGTCCCTTAGACTAACAGTTACTACACTGGAAAAATGAGTTGGACATTGACATCCAGCTTGTCTGTTGTCCTGAGCGCCTTTGTAAGAGACACATTTCTGCCTCAACCCACAGTTAGTATTTAAATGAGTTAGCAGTGGCTAGTTAACCCAAACCTCAATCCCAAGGACAAAATCAGAGAGATTATTGAAGTAGTTCCCAAGTCCACCAAGTATGAATTCCTAGTTAGCTTTTCCACAGATTTCATGTCTCCCTCCATTGGAATTCTCCAAAGCCCATCCA
Source organism: Arctocebus calabarensis (assembly GCA_963573935.1). NCBI lineage: Eukaryota > Metazoa > Chordata > Mammalia > Primates > Lorisidae > Arctocebus > Arctocebus calabarensis. The sequence continues at coordinate 1,250 of CAUYON010212399.1, forward strand.
GGTTGGATTCTAACCTCAATCTCAGAGCCCTCATGAGACTAGGAACAAGCCTTGGTTTAAGGTACCACCTTAGTACTGAAAAGGAGATAGCAATCTTGGACTAAGGAAACACAATGCCAATCTGAATAAGATCTCTAGATATATCATTAAAGACCTACACACACACCAAAAAAAAAAAAAAGACAGTGAAGACTGAAATAAATACCTAAATCTTTAACGTACATCAACAAGAATCAAAAGCAATCAAGAACTATGACTTCAACAGACAACACAAATTGCCAGTCACTGCCTGATCAGGGCAGTGGTGATCAGGACCCTAAAGAGAAAAATACATGTAAGCTCTCAGCCCAAGAATTCACAATAATTGTTTTAAGGAAACTGAGTGAACTCCAATAAAACAGAGAAAAAATTCAGACAAATTTAGCAAAGAGATTAATTTTAAAAATTAAACAGAAATCCTAGAGCTGAAAAATATAATGAATAAAATACAACTGCAATTAAAAGCCTCAACAGCAGAATCAATCAAGCAGAAGAATTAGTGAGCTTCAGGAGAGACTATTTGAAAATTCAGTCAGAAGAGAAAAAAATTAGAAAGGAATGAGATCCTAGTTAGCTTTCCCACAGATCTCATGTATTCCGCCCTTGGATCTCAACAAAGCCCTTCCAGGTTGGACTCTAATGCCAACCTCAGAGCTCTTTATAAAAGATGAAAAAATTAATTTTAAAATTATAATTTTAAAAAGATTATGAAGCTTATGAGTTTGGCTCTGAGACCCAGTCAGAGTGGGTAGTTTAGTATCACCTGGCATATGAGCTTGTGCAGTAGTTGTTAGTGTGGAATATGTTGCCTCAGAAACCTTAGCAGTCCTTTCATACATCCTTTTTTTGTGGTAGAGAATTCAAGATGCAGAAATTCTACTCTTACTTTAGATCTATATAAAGTTTGCTAAAATACAATGTTCTTGAATCTTTTAGAATTTTCCACCCTCTGGAGCTCATACATTCTTGACCATGGTTTCAAGCCACCTCTTGCTTGTTCTGCCAGATGGCCATAATGTCAGCAATCTAATGGATTGTTGTGAGTAAACACTGTTTCTGAAGAAGTCTTTCTAGCCAGTGCACATTCACTAAAATATTCATTAGTAAAATAATACATTCACTTAATGAGTGGCACCTCACAATCTATTATTACTCTATTTTAGCAACAGTATTATCTAACATGGCAGTGGTGATCAGGACTACTAGCTAGCTGACCTTGCAATTCTCCCAGATCCATCTGGATATTGCAAGGGTGATGTGATAGGGACCAGCACCCTTGCATCCTGTAGATTTTAATGGGAATCTTATTCTCTACCATTCACCCTGGGGTGCAAAATGATTATTGTTTGCTTTCTTGGCTAGGGCAGAGAGCAGTTTCAGACGGCTCTACCTTGCTTTCACCAATAGGGAAAATAGGAAATTGTGACCAAACGTACCTTTAATTACAAAATATTCATTACAAAATGTTGTATAATATTTACAAAATATTCTCTTCATATTGGCTACCTCTATGAGAAATTTTATAATGAATATAAAGGCATGTTTAGCTACAATTTCCCATTTTATCTATGTGTACTGACTTTTGGGATACCCTGTATTATAGCTCCTACCCACAGGCAAAGAGCCACACAATGTAAGTGTTACTCCAAAAATATCAACCCCAGTTGGGCTGCTGCTATCAGGGGTTGGGGAGCTAGTGGTCCCATGTAGTCCCATTGTAAGCCAGACCTGAGGTAGGATGCCACTTTTTACCTGGTCAGATATTCCTCCCCTCTAACAAAGGGCTGCGATGACACTTCATGTCTCTGGGTATCAATGTCAGTTTATACCTTTTGTTCAAAGTCCTTGAAATATCTGTGTGTTCCTCCTTTTCTACTATAAAGCTATCTAAGTAAATGGCCATAGGTGCCTTTGGGAAAGAACTACAAGAAGCAGTGAAGTTCATTTTTGCTGCAGTATTACAGTGTTTACCCCCTGCTTCCCCGCCCCCCTCTCCCCGGGGACACAGCCATCTCCTATGAAAACAGGTTCCAGGTCTAGAAATTGGTTTGGGTCCATAAATCAAGTAAGAAATACGATCTTTTTATTGGGATAATTATCCTCAGCCTTTCACACCTCCATTATTTCTTCTCCTGGTTGTAGATATGAAGCAAATTTCTTTTTTTTAAATTTCAGATTAATATGAGAGTACATCTGATCAGGTTGTATTGTTTACATTTATAAGGTAAAGTCTGAGTTGTAGTTGTGACCTATGATGAGAACTTACCAACTCCCCATACTTTAATTTAATTGAGTTTTTCTCTTACATGTTCACAGTGTGGAAACAACCCAAGGGCCTTTCAATACCTGAATGGCTTAATAAATTGTGCCGTATGTAAACCATGGAATACTACTGTAGATTTGTATTTATTGTTACAACTTGGATGGATTTGGAGAATACTCTCCTAAGTAAGGTATCACAAGAACAAAAACTCAAGCGTCCCATGTATTCCATACTAAGTTGAAACTTCTAGATTAACAACAACATGCACCTATGAAGCAAATTTCTTGATGTCCATCATCTCCTTTGCCTCTAGGGATAACATGTTCTTTTAACTAACTCCACAGCTTCCTTTTTTAGGCAGACCCTCTGATTTTGCTAGTCATCATAGTCATAATGGTTCTCTGGTTTCTGTTGCAGCAGAGTCTGATTACCGATGGTGACAAGTCCAGCTCTGGACTCCCCCTGACCCCCCCTTCTACCTGCCTGCACAGAACTTCAGCAATGCAGGTGCTGCTCTGATGCATACATTCCAAGTGGCCTTGGTGAATGATACTCCCTCTGGATCTTTTCACAGAAATAATCCAGTGGTGAGTCCTTCAGCCTCACATATATCCCAGTGTATATTCAAGCACACAGATTTCCCTGAGCTTTTTTATTCCTCTATCTCCAGTCTTCTTAAAATCACTCTAGCATTAAGTCTTTCAAGTCTCCTAGGGTCCTTGCCAGGGCATTAAATCTTCTATTTCAAAACACTATCCCGAAGTCAATAAGTTCTTGTTTATCAAGTCTTACTTTCTTGTGTTCTTGTTCTCAAAAGCCAATCTTTTGGCTACGACTAGGACGTGCTGGCAGATTCTGGCAGCTCCTTTGAAGTGTAGTATCCTTCTTTCCATACTATGTCTTACATATTCCCAGCAGATTTTCCTGGGATTTAACCCTACTTATTTGCCTGTCATCCAAGAGATTTGGTGGTGCCATTCCTGAAGGGGACACGTGTTGCCTTGCTTGGGAGTCTTCAGGGAAAGAAGCTTCAGGAGCATTCGTCCAGATGTTCCTAACCCATACTTCAGGACCTCAAGATATTTTTTTTCATCTGAGGCCCTGCCTTTGCACAACAGACCCTTCCTGTGTTGAACATTCATATATAGTCCAGAGCTATATAACTCTGATTCAGTCATATGCTTGCCGCTCAGCTGTGCCCACTCTGCTACTGCAAGGCAAGCTTTGGTAGCTTGCACAGTGGTCCTTGGGTCCACTCTCTTCATAAACCACCCCCAGTTCCTCATTATCAGCACAACTTTGGAACAACCAGCCACCTCCACTGTCCTTCAGCATCATTCTCTCAATGCCTTTCCAGTGTTGGAAGTGTCCCCTCCCACCAGGATGCTTTCCCAGGTTACCATCAGTGAAAGTTTTAGCAGTTGGGCCACCGCCTTGTGCCAGGAACCATCTGTGCCCTACATACCACTCAGAGGACCTTCTTAGAAGCCAGTTGGCAAGCAACCGGGTCTTCAAACTGCATCTTACCAACTGCTCTTCTGGCACCAACTGTATCAGTGCAGGTCCTCTGGGAAGCAGACACATAACAGAATTAGGAATGTGCGAGACTTATTAGGAGAAATGCCTCCAAAGGGTAATGGGAAGACAGAGCAGATTGGAGAGCCTCGAGCCACAAGGTAGGCCTGACCTCCATGAGGACAGAGAGGCACAGAAAGAGAATTTGGTCAGAGAAGGCTCAGACTGCAGCTTTGAAAAAATTTTTTCTGCAATTCTGCAGCCAGAATTTGGCTTTGAAAAAATTTTGGCCAGACATATGGGGAGTGGGTCAGAACAGTCCATTTGAAGTGTCCTGTGTTGAGCAGAAATGGGCTGGTCTAGGGCCCTGTCCATGTGTGGTCATTTTGGGGAGCAGCTCAGAAAGAGACTTGTGTTGGGGTGAAAATGTTGATAGGCCCTGGAAATACAGAACCTGGAGGCTGTCCCGTAACTCCACTTCTCATAACAGGTGCTCTAACATGGGCTCTGAATGAATAGGGCATTTTGAGTGCTTAGAATATTTTGTATTTCTGACCTAACATGTGGTCACATAGGTGTGTTTATTTTGTGATAATTAATTTAGCCACATATATAGGACTTAAATACTTTTGTATATGCATTGTATGCAAATATGTATGTTATGTGAATTTACCTTAAGAATAGGTAGGGACTCAAAGCCACAATTCTGAGTAATTCTACCTAAATGTTCTGGGAACAATCCCACCCCTGAAAGCAACCACACAGTGAATTATAAGTTGTTTTGCTTTTTTACTTGTATTATTCAGAGAATTGTCTCATTTCTGTGATCATGTTCTGTATAATCTCCAAATAATGAGTAATTTCTGTTTGCTATATAATAACTGAAGACAAGAAATCTCCTTTTGAATCACAACATTCTTAGAACTGCTAAGCTTCTTAAATACCTATTTTTTTTTCAATGTATGATCTTAGTCTATATAGAAGTACCATGTTTAATGCATTCTTCTGGGGTTTCTGCCGAGGCTTGAGGTCTGACTGCTGCTGGGATGGGAAGAGAATAGCTGCGATTTTAAGTCCTGTCATGCGAAATCTGTAACTGTTCAAGCCCCTTAGTTGGAATTTGGATCAGTAGCTTGGAGTATTGGCCAAGATTCGTTACTAGTCCTGTTCGTGTCGTCTCATTATCTGTGTGCTCAGACAGCCACAACTCAGAGTCTATCTCAAACAGAAAAATCATCATAATAAATGGGAACATAAATAGCATGGTGTGAAATTCAGTACTAGTTAGAAAGCAGTTACTATATTTGGAAGCGGCCACCTTTAGTTTTGCCAGTTTGGGCTTAGAATCCCTGCTTTAGGTCTCAAAAGAAGCTCTGTTGCTCCAGTCCTGGCCTTTCTCTCCAAAAGGGTAAAAGTGTATTCATAAGAGTGAGACTATTTTCTCCCTTCAAAAAAGAGAAAGTGACACATGAATTTGGAATTTTGCAATGATGAACTCTATCTGAATGATTTCAAAAAATAAAATGTAGAAAAACTTAGGTGGAAACAGAAGGATGATTGATTGTCCGTTTTTGTTACTATTGGACATTCTACCATCTTTTTTGAATTTCACTAATGCCTCTTAATTAATGAGTCTTTTATCAATAAAAAGGAAGAAGTAAAAAAGAATTGACTTAGTTGTGTTTTGAAAAACGATCCCATAAAATAAAAGTATAGGTAAAGAATTACCCTTCTAAAGAGTGTTCGGAGGGAACTGTTGTTCAAGATGTGATTAGAAAGTTGCAGCTGAGTTAATACTTATATCATAATTCAACACAAGGTTTTTAGAAGGATATTTTTTTTCTTGCTAACAAAGTCACATTATTCAAGACTATTGCGACAGAAAACGTGCTCTCTTTCTGTCCTGCCTCTTCCAGAGAGACATTTTCAAAGCTGGCTGCTGTGGGCTTCCAGGACAGATGTCAGACACATGTTTTTAGGCATTTGTTAAACGAAGCTGCACGTCGTGATGTGGCCCCAGCAGAAAGAGAGATGGAAAGGAATGTCCTTCTGTTGACAAGGGAAGAAAACGTCGGAGGAAAATTTGTAACATCCTAAAAGAAATTTCATACATCATTGGAAACAAAAGAAAGTAAAGCTAAATCGATTGGGGCCGGAGCTCTTTTTTTAATCATGTCAGCCCAAAGCGTTCCAGTCAGCAGTCCAAACACACCACAGATGAGGACAGATTTACCACTTGACTTCCCTGAATAACAATCTCAAAGCTTAAAGGCATTTTAGTAAAGGGAAATGGTGATGCTTAATGCATTCTGATTTTTTTCTAAAGGCATTATGTTGCTTAAACATGAAGTCTCTGAATATAAAATATAAAGATAAATAAGACTTATCTTGAATGTGCGATAAATGTGGAAGCAGAAAAAAATATTGCAATAGTGCCTGGAAAAGCAGTGGAGTCTTTCTAGAACAAGATTGCGCAGTGAAAGAAGTGCCTAGGGCTTTGGCCTCAAGCTATGTCTATATAAAAAGACTGATTCGATTATTCTGTGGCAGTTTCCTTTTTTGTTTAAAATAATCCAATAGCTACAAAATCAATCTGAGGCCTTCATGGTTTACATGATCCAATTTTCAGGACAGAAAAGAAAATGATAACCAAACTGCATTTGCTGATAAGTCATTTCTATGATTAAGGTAAGTGGAAAATATTTGTTGTTGCTTTTGTTTAATTTAAACTCTTTATGTATCAAAAGTATCTAGAATACATAAAAATGAAATTAATAAACAAATGATGTCAATGTCTGTTTTAAGGTACAACTATAAAGCTAACTGCTACCTCGAATTGATACTTTATTTTCCATGAATATCTGTAGTGTAAACCATAATCCATATAAAAGTAGAATGAGATAATTAAGTTGTGCCTTCTCCTTTTAATGGTGCATACACATTTCATAGAACCTGGGAGTGTGAAGGAGGAGAAAGAGTGTTTGTGAGATATAGAACAAAAAAACTGAAAAACAGGAGATATTTCCAGGTAACTTATAACCTGGCTGTCCATCTTCTCCCCCATTGAAAGCTGGGAAAGCTGGGAGAATCTTTTCCCAGCAGTCATGAAAAATACAGATATTTCAGTTGAAAACACCAGCCTCATTGTTTTAGAATAAAAAAGAGAACCACACCCCAAGGGTATTCACCAGTTATTCGTATCTTGAAGATTAGGGATTAACAACATGAGCAATGTGAAAAATAAACATAGCCTGTGAGATTACTTTGCAAGACAGCCGGTCCCTATATGAAGGAATTAAGTTTAAGCAATCACAGAAGAAACGTGGAGAATCTTCTCCATTAGGGTGTGAGCTCTGAGCCTTGAAGTATGTCAACAGGGTACATGTGGATTAATATGGAAGCCGAGAAAGATGTAGCAGGACCTAGGGCTACAAAGGAGAGAAGGATTGAGTGAGAGATGCTAATCCAGCCATTGGAAACACAGGATTTTACCAAAAGCCAATCAAGAAGAGGCTATGAACATTGCTGTTAAACCTGCATGGAATTGATAATTGCAGTGGAGATGTGCAGCCTTGAATGTCCACATGCCTCTCTAATTTGCTGGCAAGATTACACATTCTCACCCACAAGTGTACTAACATCTAGGCAGCTCACAGTCCCCACCAGCATAATTACACTGTCAAGCCCTGTTCTTCATCATGCCCTCCCTTGCCTTAAGGAATTCCCAAGCACCCTGGTTCTATGAGGTCATTACACATCCTCTCTGCAGCATTGCTGCTGATCTGTAAAAATTAACTGGGCTTCCCTCGGCTCCATGGGGCACGGCCAGCCCCGCACATCTGAAGATCTTGCAAACTAAGTTTGCACTCATGCGTCCTGTGCAGACACAGAAAGAATGGCCTTCTCCTGAACTCTGTGTCCCCCTAGTGTTGATATAGTACCGGGAGTGCCGTGAATCACCGTGGCCTCTCCCCACACACCACCTCTTTCTGCTCAACACTTATATCTCCGTCATTCTTCACTCTTCAAAGATACCTCTTTCAGCTGAAATGAAGCGAGGCAGGAAGAGCTGGCCTGTACCGTACAGACTCACAAGCAGCAGGGTGAGCCGGGCCCTGGCACACCCAGTGGCTCGTTATGCCCTTGTGGTGCTACGGGCACTGTAAAGAAAGTGCCCTCAGAATGATTCCTACTGGGGATCAGTCTCAGACAGACAGTGTTCCCACCTGTGACAAGACACATGATGACTGCTTGCTTCTAGAAGCTTCTGTGGGCTTGTGCCCCCATAGAAGGGCTTTTAGAGAAGAAGGGGCAGCATTACTACTCACCACCAAGGTCAGGGCCCTGTTCACCCTCAGGGGCTGATCCAGAGGAATTTAGAAAGCCTCTCGTTGGAGGGCTCCTGGAAGCTGACTCCTTTCATTTGTCATTTTAAATAAGATGCAGCTCTATAAAACCTTGAGATTTCCAGGAGCTCTGGAGATCGGGAGCCCTTGTGGTGAACACTGGCCCTGCCATTCAGTAACTGTGTGATAGGGGCTAGTTTGCTTCCCGAGCCTATCTAAACCTTGGTTTCCTCATCTATAAAATGGAAAGACAATCCAGAGTTGTCCATGTAGGTGAAATGAAATAAAGCTGACCCAGAGTTTGCCGGGGATGTGAAGAGCCAACCGTAGCTGCGGGTTGCCATCATCAAACTCCTAGGCTCAAACGGGCTCCTGTAGGGAATCTTTTCCTTAAAATTTGTCCTTAAGTGAGAGTTGGAGTAGACACTAAATACCGTCACCTGCAAAGAGGGAGAGGTAGATGCTGGAGGAAGCTGATGGAGGGCTGGGGATTCTGATTGAAAGAGCCCGTAGGAGCTGAGAGGGAGGGAATGGAAGTCTGCCATCAAGATCATTTCCAAATAATCTCTTATGAAGTTTGACTTAGTGTGAAAGCATGAGGGAAAAAGTCTGGTTGAATCTGGAAGGCCTAAACAGTCTCATTTTAAGTCAAGAAATGCAATGTTGGCACCAGGGAACTTGAGGGAGGCATCAGCTGCGGAGCGGAGGGAGGGTGGCTCTGTTGGCGGGGGTGTCCCTGGAGGGGAGAAGCAATCCATTGACACTATGGAGACCCTCTGAGATGCAATTCATTGGGCCGGGCCCTCTTCATCGCCCAAAGATGATTAGGGAGACGTGAGCAGGGAGGAAACACAGACACAGGCTCCCCCGTCTCATCGCGCGCCCCCTGGCGGCGCCCTGAGGAACACCATCTTGCGCCCCTCGTGGCACTGCACCCACACGCAGGCGCTCACAGCCACCCAGAAGCATCAGAGACTGCTTGGTTCCTCGCAGCTCAGCCGAGCCTTGCACACTGACACTCCAGCACCTGCAGAAAACGAAATTCCTTGTGTGGGTGGAAACTGGGTCACGTGGAGAAGCCGCACAAAGCCTTTTCTGAGGCCATGACAAGACAAACTGAGTAGGGCTGAATGAAAATCAAGCCCCGCTGTTTCTATTCGGTAGATGATAATCGAAGACTGGAAAACCAGTGATGACAAATAAACAGACACAAAACGCGGGAATGTTTTGGAAATTGCGAATGTCAATTTTTCTTTTGCCTTTCTGAGTTCCTGATCTCTACCCAATTTGGCTTCAAGGCAACTACCTGCGTAGCAAACAGATGTGTCCCCAAAAGACTGGACGGAGATAGACTGACGTTATTCTTTGCTTCTGATTCTTAAACGCGCACACTTTCGTCCACAGAAAGCCTTCCCTATATCCTCAATTCCTTATTGTCTCTGCTGGAGAATTCCGCTCATTTTCTTCCTCCATGACATGAAGAAAATGCCCCTTCTAGCTAAGTTCTGCTGGGGGAGCAAGTCGGGAGGGCGTTGAGTTCTGAAGTCTACTGAACACATTGGATAATAGAGGGGCATGGGGATTTGAGGCATAGAAAAAAAGAAACAGTGAAAGAAATTGAAGGAGGGAGGCCACGACATGTGTGACCTGATTTGTTCCTTTCAGTCCTTTAGCTCAGAGTGGGTGTGCACATTGCATCCTGGACACTCGGGCTGAGGGCAGATGGGACCTTCTGGGGCTTCAGAAACTGCCTTGCAGCAGCTCTGTGCAGCTCTGGGCATAAGGACGCCCAAACCAACTTTGCGTGTGGCGATGTTAGGCTGGAGTTTTGCCTTCACTGGGCCACCTGTGTTCAGAGTAGCAGAGACAAGTCCAAGGTTCACGTAAGAAGCTGGCTGGGGCCATGGCAGGGCAGTCCCCTCACTGGGGTGAAGCAGTGATGTATGGAGGACATGACCCAGGTGGGGGCCAAATGGGAATTACCCTCAGGACTCAGAGGGCTTCGCCCCACTGTGGGAGAGGAGTTGGGGACGAAGCCACCTGCAGAGCACCACAGGCACTGACCAAGATAAGGAAGGAGAAACAGCAGCCAGAATGCAGCTACTGAGGCTGGTATCACAAAGGACGCCAGGGGAAGAGGGGCCTTTGAAGAGGAGGAAGCAGCGCTGATGGAAACAGTTAAAAATTAACAGAACAAATTACAGAGCGTTGGAGCCAGAGAAAACTAGGGTTTCAACATCGGGAGGAACTTATCTAAAGGCAGCCAGGCGGAACCTCAGCTCAGATGGAGCTGGTACTGACCACCCCACAGGGAGCAGTTAAGATGAGAAATAAAGATTTAAAAAGAATGTTACAATATTTAAATGTAGTTCACGGGATATATAGGAAGTAAGAGATTGAGTAAGAGGTGGTGAGCCCTGGCTGCCCCCCCTCTACCGTTGACCTTTGTTGTGACTCTGTAGCTTTTATCTTTCAATAAACCCTGAGTATTTTAATGTAGTGTGTGTCTTCTCTTTCATCCTGGTTGTCATTTCTGCTCAGGTTCCAATTGAGAGACCCTGGCAGGCGTACCCTCAGGTGTGTTTGAGGGTAGTCAGGTAGTCAGCAGCCCGATAAGGTGGCAACCAAGGATTTTTACTCCTCTGGGAGGCAGAAAACAGCACTGTTACACAGAGCAGTTCTAAGCCAGGGGTTTATTCTGGCCACCCTTGTCTGTTTCAGTTTGCTGGAAATGTGCCTTTCACCCAAGAATTAGAGGTTGAAAGTTCTAGTAAGCTTTCAAAAGAACAGCATGGTGGCTTGGTGCGCATAGCTAGCACCTTGGTTACAGCTCCAGCCACATGCCCTGAGGCTGGTAGGTTCCAGCCCACCCAGAGCCAGCTAAACAATGACAACTGCAACAAGAAAATAGCCGGATGTTCTGGCTGGCACCTGTAGCCCCAGCTACCCGGGAGGCTGAGGCAAGAGAATCACTTAAGCCCAAGAGTTGGAGGTTGCTGTGAGCTGTGACACCATAGCACTCTACCGAGGGGTAACATAGTAAGATTCTGTCTCAAAAAAAAAAAAAAAAAAAAAAGAATGGCATGGCAAGGACCATGAATTTGTTTCCACTATGAGATTTTGTATATCTCACCATTCCTTCCACATACTCAGACAACTTCTTGAAATTAAGCTAAGCAGAAGACTGACAAATAAATGATGAGAAAAACAATGCTTATTTTTGTTTCTTCCCCCTAAAGGATTGGCTTGAATGTGCTTTTAAATTGCAAATCGGATTACCTTTTAACCAACATATTAAAGTCAGTTGTGAATTGTTTCCATTTGTTTGTTCCCGGGTAACCAGTAGTAGGGAGAAACAAATTAGTTATAGAAATCATAAAAGAGCTACGGATACTCTGCACCTTCCAGCTATGGGGAGAGTGAAATTTACAGACCTGCTCTGTAGCTAAATCACAGGAACACTAGCAGAGAACAGATGAGCAAACAGACACCCGGCACGTGCACCTACCAAGATGGGCCCCTAACAAGAGTGACTTACAGACGTGATGTAAAAGGGCAAGGTTAAATGTTGAATCTGTTCAAATATGTAATTTGTTAAAGAGTGCATTAAAATGGAGTGAAAGTGACTAATTAACTCATCCTAAGAGGCGGGACTGATAGTGTTAAAGAAAAATGCTCATGTTGAAGGCTAAGTGGGTGACTAAGGTGCTCACGCGTCTAGCACCTGACTCATGGGCTCAGTTCAGGAAGTGACATTCGACAGTATTGCTCAGTCACCGCTATGTGTAGATCCTGCATCAGATCCCTGAGGCTGAACAACTGCTCTAAGACCGGAGGCTTAAAAAACAAACATCAATCTCACAGTTTCTGAGGATCTGGAAGGGAGGAATGCTTAGCTGGGTGGTTCCAGCTCAGGGCCTCTCATGACATAGCAGCTGGGCAGTGAGTCGGGGCCTGCAGTGAGCTGAAGCTTGGGCGGGCAGATCTATTTTAAGAATGCCTCACTCACAAGGCCATTGGCAGGAGGCTTCAGTTCCTCTTCACCTAAGTCTCTTCACAAGACGCCAGAGCAGAGGGTCTTCCCAGCGTGGCAGTTAGCTTACTCAGAGTGAAGAGAGAGAGAGATAGAGAAAGGTACACTGCTTTATCACTTCATCTCCTCATGTCACTTCTGCAATATTCCACTGGCCACACAGACAAATGTTAATACCACGTGGAAGGACATTTTCCAAGGAGAATACTGGAAGGTCAGAAATTACTGGGAATTGTCTCGAAGGCTCTCTACAACAACTCCCTTTGGAAAAAAAATAAACTCAACAGACCTCCAGTATCAGTACAAATTATTTGTGCTGTTTGAAATTGCAAAAAAAAAAATAAATATATATATATATATAAAAACAAATAAAAAACCTCATAAAACTAAATACAAACCTCTTTGGTACAAAGAGGTTGTACAAAAAATATACTTTAACTTTTTAAAGCTTTGTTTGTCATTTCAGAGTAAGCAGGTCTCATAAAATCCCAAACTTTGTCAATCCTGGGATGTAAATTTTAATAAGATTTCCTCCTGATAACTCTACCAACTGTCTCGTTTGCTTGCTTGAAGATAAGTTTCCCATTGCAGGGTTATTGAAACTTGAGTTAAATAGATACCTAATCCATTTACTGCTAGAATCAACAGAAAATTCTGCACTGCTTTTTTACTGCTCCACTTTTTGCTGATGAATGGTTGCAAGTTTGTGCAAAAAATGGAATCTGCATAATGCATCTGTTCCCAACATAAATATGGTGCTGGCTGCCACAGCACAAATTCTTTGGATTTCGGCATGCCTGTGTTCTGTAGGCCCTGAGATGATTCATTTCTCCTATCCCCTTCCCAGTTTGAACCACTGTATAATCTTCCTTTTCAGAATGCTATGAGATCATTTGCCTTCACTTGGCATAAGAGATTGTAAGTGAAAATGCAAAGCAGTTCCTGAAGTCATGCAGCAATGCTCGATTTCAAGGCAAATCTCTAAGAGATTCATAGCATGCTTACATTAATTATTTATTGTCACAGAAATTTACATCAGGATGTCATGACAACTTGTGGCATACTGATATAAATGTTTTCGCAACGTGTAGTTGTGTGGAGAGTCGCAGTTTATGCTGAGACCCTCAGATGAAAAAGGATCAGTGTTTATCTGCAGACACTTTGGCATGTTACTCCGAGAGAGGGGCAGGAGGTATGGCTGGGGACCACAGTTGTGTCTCCACCACTAGCACACGTCTCCATTAGTCCTGCCAGTAGGAAGACCAGGCCTGGATCAAGGCCTTTCCCATCTGATGCTCTCTTTCTAATATTATTCCTACTGTCTAGATTGTGAGACCCTTAGTCTATTCAGATGGCAGAACACCAATTCAAAGCCACAACCAAGGGGGCAGACAGCGGTGGGCATTAGGAAGCTGCTGCCTTCACCAAGCTGGCCTGGCATTGGAAAATAGTATCCACGTGCTGGAGGAGAGTTTTGACCGCTTGGTATTTCCTTCTACTGTCCAGAAAAGATGCTCTGGGCCTAAGAGCATCTTAGCAGAGAATTGTCTGGCTTTTACACTGAGCCTGGCTTTCAAAGATGAGGCCTCTGATCCCAAATGCAGGGACTGCCAGCCAAAGGCTGCTCTTTCTGATGTCATATCTTTCCCATTGAGCAGATAAAGGAATCCTCATAAGACAGCTTCCCCATGGTGCAGAAAGCCTCTCAGCTACTCCTCACATAAACCCTGCAGAGGGAGACTCCAGCCTCTAGCACTGCTGGACTTCCTGTGCCGAGGCCCAGTGCCAGTGCTGGAGAGACCTGGGGTACGGGGTCCTCCTGCTCATCCCCTCTCTTGTCTTCTGCGGAGAGGTGAATACACACATACTCCACAAAAGAGAAATCTGTCTCACACACAGCCAAGCGTGCACACACTTAGGCCTCAGATTAAGCCCGAGAGAAGCCTCCTTTTTTCCATGGAGAAAGTTGCCTGGCTGCCCTGCTTGCTTACTAATCAGGGTGTTGCCTGGGGGTGCTAATCACACGGCCTGGAGAGGAGAAACTGGGAAGCGAAGCGATGCATGCGTGCACTGATGTTGATTTCACCTCAGCCTCTTTGCTTTTCAAAAACGTACTTTTAAGACCTTAAATATTGTTGGTAGAGGAGGAAATAGCTGAAGACAGAGAAACTGTTCTATTAGGAAGTCTCTTGGGATACAATTGTCTGATATACTCAGGGTCCAGTTCAGGGTGAAGAAGTTCCCAGAAAAATGTTTGACTGAAGATCATGTTTATTCTTTGTTGCTGAACTGCTGCAGGGAATTCAAACTAAAGCAGAACAGGAAGGATGAGGAAAACCTCCTAGCAGCTGAGCCAGACTAGGGCATTCACAGCAAAAGCCAACCTGCCAGCAATAGGCTAGGTCCCCTGGGCAAAAATTCCATCCAGCTTCCTGACAGTCAGGCTCACTCTCCATTGCTAATGCAAATGCATCTTAAACACACCACTATGGGGATCATTAAAAGTGAGCTGTACCGTTGTCACTTTAGCTGCATGTTACCTGGGTGGGAAGGAGCCAGCGGTTTAGAATGGCATTAGACCCACAGCCAGGAAGCGGTCTAAGGCATTACATCACTAGGTTGTCAAGGCAACTGGCCAGGCAGCCTCTCCGGACTCCTGTGGTCCATGATGACAGGTCTTCTTGATGAGGACTGATGAACCAGGAGCATGTAGATAAGCAGCCTGCAGCCCGAGGTACAACCGCTAGCAGCCTCTCTGCCCAGCAAGGTGACAGATATTTTGGCTGGGCTGGATCACACGGTGAGGCGCAGCAGTTCAGCAATCCTCACTGACCACTGTGAGATGGAATGACCAGACTGTCCTTACCAATGTGAGATGGAACGACCAGACTGTCCTTACCAATGGCCAAGAGCTCCAGAAGATTACTCCCTTCCCTGTGGTCACCCTGACATCTGTAACAGGCTGTGAAACTCACACAGAGCACCTTTCACTCCCTGAGAAATCCAGGCTTCAGTTCCCTTGTCCATTCTGCAATGGGGCTGGCTATTAGTTTCCTAGGACTATGTGACCATGAGCTAGATGACTTTAAACAATGGAAATGTATTCTTTCACAGTGCTGAAGATCAGAAACCCACGATTGCAGTACTGGCAGGGTCATGCTCCCTCCCAAGGCTGTAGGGAGGCATTCTCCCAGCCTGGGAGCCCCTTGGCTTGCGGCACCGTCTATCCTCATATGCTGTCTTCCTTTGTGCTTGTGAGTCCGTGGCTTCACAGGGCACTATCCTGTCTGCCTGTGTTTAAGTTTCCCTGTTCTTATAACAACACCAGTCATGTTGGAAAAGGGCCCACCTGATGACCCCATTTTAACTTGATGAAATCTGTAAAGACCTTATTTCCGAATAAGGTCCCAGTCACCATTTCTGGAGGTTAAGACTTCATATCTTTTGAAGGGGCGGACACAATTCAACCCTTACAGGCTTGATCCTGCACTAAGAGGTGTACACACAGGTATTCAACCCAACTGAGCTACTAAGGAGCAATCCTGCAAAACACAAGCTCCAAAGTCAAACCAAAGCCAAGCTATCAAAGCAGAACCACTGAAGAGCTGATATAACCCTGGCACCTTGGTTATCAGGTCCTCTTAGCAATTCCAGACCTGCTGAGAGCCCCCCGTCATTGCTCCTGTCCCCTCTCCTGCAACTAGAGGCAAGTCTGTGGGATGAGAGCTTGTCAATAAATTCAGCTGAGAGAGGCTGTCCTCCCTGTTGAAGGGAGTCAGAATGTGCCACCCCAAAATAGGCCACTATGGCATAAGAATTTATTTTGAGCTGAATGCAATTGAAAACAAGCAGACATAAGAAAAACTCTCTGCCCTCCCTTTTCCTACTGGGAAAGGCAGGAGGAGGACTCTTAATCCTCAGAGACAACTCTAGATTCTTATCTGAACTGCCCAGACAAAGCTGCATAAAAACTTACCCATCAACCCTTGCCTTCCTATTGTTTCCTGTACTATATTTAACCTTTCCACAATGTGCTGCCCGTAGGAGCTCAAAGTTCATTTCCTTTGTGTGGCCATTTATTTAAAAAAATTAAAAGTATTTTTCTTCTGCTAAAATATAGGTTCAAGTTCTAACCACCCCTTTCAGGTACTAGTGTCTGTGTACCTCTGTATTTGTGCATGATGCACTTGCTCATGAATCCACCCTTACAAGCTGATGAAGGGGTGCAAGGCAGGACCAGAGCCAGGGTCCCAGAACTCTGTGAAAGAGCAGGCTTAGCTAAGAAGAATGACAACAATCAGCCACCGTCCCCTTGTTTGCTTCCAGCTGGTGGTTACAAGGATCCTTAACTTATGCCACATACCAGGAAGTTGTAGATGCTTGCCTTTTCTCTGTCGATAACATCATCTGTTCAGAACCTACAGTGAGTTTTTGAGATACCTTCTAGATCCTGCATTCCAGTGGATTGGCTGACCCACCCAGGCAGTGGCCCATACCAAGGGGCTGATGGTTCTGCCACAAACCCAGCCAAATAGCAGACTCTGATTACCTAATTCTCTGCCCACCAAACCATCCTTTAATTTGAGAAATTCCTCCCACTTAGCCCTGTGAGAAATAAACACTTTTTGTGCTATAAACCGGCCGTCTCTGGGTACTGGCTTCCTCTTGGGTAGCAGGAATGAATCTGGTTGAGCAGCACACTTCCTAACTCCTGTTTGTCATTTTCTTATTAATCTGTCTTTTGCCAGTCTGATTTATAGAGCACTAGCTAGAGAACCCAGGATGGACAGAGGAAAAGGTTTTATTTTTCCTCCCTACACTGTAGTCACCAGGAATAGGTACAGAATAATCTCCCGGGTTTCTGTTCAGTATTCCTCTCCAAGAACTCTAGGCCAGGCCAAAGTTTCTCAGCACTGTAAATCACTCAGCCCAAATGGCCTTGGTGCAACGTGTCTGCCTTTGCTCTCTTTCAATAGACATGGTTCCTATAGCATCAGCACAGAGCTTTTGCACTGTCTTAGCATCAGGCGCCCACAGAACTCTTTGCAAAAGAATTCTTCTTGCGAATCAAAGCAAGAAGGCAGAGAATTCCATTCTCAAAGCATGCCATTCCTCTCCTGTGCCTCCTCCCAGCAATGCAGAGAGGAGGCTCCAACGATTTTTGCCAGAAGCTGATTTTGTGCCAGTAGAAACATCACCCTCAGCAACTGGATTCAGCAACTGGATTAAGACCACTCTGAAATAGGATTTTCTTTCTGGAAATAAGGATGTGGTTAACTTCAAATGAGAAAAGATTACTAAGCAATGAAACAGAGTTAGGAGAATGATTCCCACAGCCAAAGGAAGGACATAGAAACAAGAAGACATTTGATGTCCATGTCAAAGTTCTTTCCTATGGTCGGGGACGATTTCTTCCACATCCCAAAGCCAACTTGGTCCTAGGAAAATTGTGACTATCATTTAGTTCCTTCTGGATGCTTTATACAAATATGTCATTTAATCTCCCTGGGCCCCTAGGAGGTAATGTACCATAACAACAAATATCTCCGGCTCCAGGGTCTGATGGTTCAGCCCAAGTTCAGACTCTCATATTTTACCTCACTATCTGATTCTAGGAAAGTCTCTTCATGCTATAAATTTGAATATGGAAATCTAAATTCCAACTTCCTAAAGTGCTTATGAAGATTAAAAGACATAACCTATGCAGACGCTCAATAAATGTTAACTCGTATTTTGGAGTATACTACATATAAAATCCCCACTTCATATGTACATCTGAGGTTCAGAAAGGCTAAGTGACATGCAGGGTCACACGATTCACTGTGAGAAACAGGATCTTCCTAGGTTGTCTGAGCACAAGCTCTGCCCCCACCATAATAGCTCCAACCTTGGCCATTAAGCTTGACCGTCTGACAGACCATCTGGGCCAACTTTGTCTGTGGGGCTCCCTGACCTCTATTTTCAGCTTCGGCTCTTGCCTTTTGGTTTCCTCCTGGAGCTCCAGCACCCTCACAGCTTCTCTTTCTACCCAGAGCTCAAGACTCCCCTTTATTGTTCATCTTCCCCAGAGACCACCTTGTGGTCAGACCAAACCTGTCCTCTCATCAAGATGCTTTCCTGGGAATCCCTTTTGTCAGCACTGCTCTCGTCTTCTAAAGTGACAGCTGTCATTCGTACATGTCTGCTAAAATCTCCGTAGCTGTCAGTGGCCTAATTCCTCACCCTTCATTCATTCAGCAACAGTACAAAACAGTATCATAGGCCACCTTGGGCCAGGCAGCTTGTTGGCACTGCAGGTACCACCCAAGGCCATAAGGCAAGGCCTCAGTCCGCACAGAGTCTACAGCCTTCCAGAAAGGAAGGGAGACCCTAAGATAATAAGCTCTTGCTGCCTGAGGTCAGTGGTTCTGAACGAGGCTGATTATCAATAATATGCTGTGGAATAACCAAGGTGGGGATGCGCTAACTGGGTCTGGAAGATTAGGCCAGATTTCATCAAAAGGACAAATGGCAAAGCATCAGGAAACAAAGAAAGAGAAGATGACTGGGAGGCCCTAGAGGTATGGGTTGCCCCAGGGAGGAGGACAAGAGGAGGCTGCAGGAGCAGGTGGAAGCCCCAGGGGCAGGCCCTGGAATGCTTTCCTGGTAGGCACTTTGTTTTCCCTCCTGTAGACTGATGGTGCTCAAACGTTAGCCCTGGAATCAACTGAGGGCTTGATAAAGCACAGATTTCTGGGCCCCAAGCCCAGAGTTTTTGACTCAGTACAAGTGGAGTGGGGCCTCAGAATTTGTGGTTCTAACATTCCCAGATGCCCCTGAGGTTGCTTCTCCTAGGAACACTATTGCCGCAGACAATGGGAATCCATCAGTGGAGAACTGTACACAAATGCTCTTAAGGGCACAGTTTCTAAGTTGAGGCACTGTGGCTTTCCTAGGGAAAGCTACTTGGGAACCAGTGGGGCTGCTCAGCTCCTCGCCTCTCTTCTGTGTCTGCATAGCCCTGGGCCACTACAGACACCGGGAGAGGCTCCAGACCAGGGTGCAGACACAGCATCCCCTGGCCCTTTGCTCAGCACAACCCTCTGGAAAGCCAGAATCATGTATAAGATTTATGCTTCTGCAGAATGACACTCCAGCCCATGGCCTATCGTCATTTGCTGGGTTAATATCACTAACTTCCCTTGGGGTCGCATCCCTGTCCCAAGTGGTTGCTAATGGTCTCTGGGCATGTTTTGTCATTGCTGCTGTATGTTATTATTACTGTGTGTCATTGTCACTGTGAGTAAGAGTGCTTCAGTTCAGCTTGTCTTCTCAGAACTGCTGGGATCAAAATCAACTTTATACTCCCTTCCCAATGGAAAGTCAACCCATGTTTCACAGAGTCTAAAAATCCCCTTACAGAGACAAAGAAAATGTCATCTGGGAAAAGATTGCCTAAGTGTCTTTGACAATCATCTAGCATCCCAGGAATGCCTTGGGGCTTCGCACCGTCTGTTCCTTCTGCCTGGAATGCTTTTCCCCCAATAACCATGCCTCTCACCCCTCAACTCTTTCAGGTCTTTTCTCATTGAAATCTGTCTAGTAGGCTGTTTAAAATACCAGTCTCCCACCTCAACACACATGCACGCCTGCACACACACACACACACGCGCACGCAATCCTCCTACTCTGCTTTGTTTTTCTCCTGCCCACATCCCCATCCCTCCCACGGTGTACTTCACATAGCATGTATCTCTATGTTCCTAGTCGATGTCTAGCTCCTGAAAATGTAAACCTCAGGAAAGCAAGGATTCTAGTCTTGTTCCTTCTCTCCGTGACGTAGCCACGTAGACCAGCACTTGGAATACTTGGTGATAGATATTTAATATTTCTGGAATAAATCAGTCCAATAAAAACCAATAAATGGTTTTCCTACACCCTAGTTTCAAGTCCTACGTTTGCTCCATAACTTTCTTGCCCAGGAAGCCCAAACAAGCTACTCTAAGTTTCTTATTAATAAAATGAGAATAATATTATGACATTTGCCTCACCCAGATATCAGGGTTTGGGGAAGATAAACTCAGATCTAAATTATAAAAAGACTGTGAGGCAATAACTGCAGTAATATGCAAGTTATTATTTTTGATGAATTTCTACTTTAAATATAACATATATTCAAATAAATCATTAATAGGACCAAAGTATTTGTTTTTTTGGTTTTTTTTTCAGGAATAGTAGATAGCTTGAATAGATAGTTTTCTATCTTTCACTGTGTGTTCATTAATAACTCTTTGTATGTGCTACAGAAATATAAAAAATATGGAAGCTGTTAACAGTGAAGAAAATAAATAGAAATAAGTCAAGTATAATACTCTTCAACTGGGTGGTTAATGTATAAATGATAACAAGTGACATTACGTTACAAGGCAATTCAGGGGATGTTTGCTCAATATGATCTGAGTAAAGTAATGGGAAAAGGTAAATATATACCAATTTTATTAATATATATAACTCAGAAGTCCCCGGGCCTCCCTAACCTTCAATTCAAATTCCAGTGACAAGTATTTATAGATTCTGTTGACAGACTTGATTACAGGTCCCCTATATAACTACAGGCTCTCTCCAAAGACTTCCTCCATTAGCCTAAGAATCTCTGGGATATTTTATGTCTGCTCACCATAATTTCAGGTTTTTCCAACTCAGCCTACTTGTTAACACCCATCACTCATCACCCACAGGCCCCTAAAAAGTTTCCTTCTTGGGGAGCATGACTTTAGTATCTAGCAAGCCATTTCTCAGAACCCCAAAGTAACATAACCTCTGAAGATCCTCCTGGTCCTACCTGAGCTACAGTCACATTCTACCAAACTCCAAAGGGCAAAGGCTGGCTCCTCTCCCCTCAGGGGTGTCCAACCTTTTTTTAATTTTTCTCTGACCCACGTTGGAAGAATAAGAGTTGTGTTGAGCCCCATTAAATACACAAACACTAATGAAAGCTGATTAGCACCAAAAGGCCCTTGCATATTTTTCAGGATATCTGACACCACAGATAAGCGGTAAGAGTCCTCACAAAATCAACATGTGGCCAGCGGGGCAACGGATTGGCCATCTCTGCCGAGGTCTACAGCTAGATCCATGCAATGGGCTGGGGATGGCACGTACGGTGATTCTTATAAAAGGGCTGCTACTGAAAATGTGCCTTCGTGCCACCATGGAACAATCTTTACTATTTACAAACCATCAATTGGCTTGATCTCAGATATCTTGAAAGCTTTACTGTACTTTTATTGGTAATTCTGGTGAACTAACTTCTCTAGGAAAGCAGACAGTGTGTTGAAAAAACAGGAAGGAGGAAAAATACATTCCCCCAACTCGGCGCCTGTGGCTCAACGGGCTAAGGCGCACCTGAGCTGGTAGGTTCGAATCCAGCCCTGGCCGCCAAACAACAATGACGGCTGCAAACAAAAAATGGCCGGGCGTTGTGGAGGGCGCCTGTAGTCCCAGCAACTTGGGAGGCAGAGGCAAGAGACTCGCTTGAGCCCAGGAATTGGAGGTTGCTGTGAGCTGTGATGACACAGCACTATCCAGGGTGACAGCTTGAGGCTCTGTCTTAAAAAAAATAAATAAATAAAATTAAAAGCTTTAAAAAAAAATACATTCCCCAACTTCAATGAAACTTGCCCTCGCTCAGCAGAGCTGGGATGGTGCCTGGGGGCGCCCTTCACCCGCTGGCCTTTGAGCGGCGTTTGCAGCCTCCGAGCAGCCCACTCGGTGGTCACCGTAAGGTTGGCCCAGCTGCACTAATTTCCTGGTTGCCTTTCTCTGGCAAGAGGACATTTGTGCAATTCTCCATTCGGGCTGTAAATAATGATTCTCACTCTTTTTGCCTTTGATGGGCAACGAAAGATCAGAGCCGCATAGGGGAGGAACATCTCAGGTGACAGCTTTTCTGGCGATGATCCCGGGAGCAGCTGCTGCGCTCGCTGGGTTTCTCGGGGATCCCGGGCTGCGATGGCTTCGCCTGGTGCCCAGGCACAGGGAGGGGTGGGCCACCTGTGATAATGGGTGGTCTCCACAAATGTGAAAGCCGCAGAACCGCTCCCTTAGCACATGGTAAGCTTTTCTTTGTTTTTCGTGGGTTAATACCCACAAAAAAGTGACACATTTACCTGTCAGCTATGATCTGGGCAATGCCCATAAACTACTCATGTGGAAAAGATCCCGTGTTCCCGACC
Source organism: Arctocebus calabarensis (assembly GCA_963573935.1). Classification (NCBI taxonomy): domain Eukaryota; kingdom Metazoa; phylum Chordata; class Mammalia; order Primates; family Lorisidae; genus Arctocebus; species Arctocebus calabarensis. The sequence continues at coordinate 23,660 of CAUYON010212399.1, forward strand.
ATTCCTACGTGGAAGTGAACCTGAAGTCCAGCCACAGGCTGGTGCCATGTTCCTCTGTACGTGAGGACAGTCATTCTCAGATAACCTTTTCTCTTTCCACCATGTATTTAAGGAGACGTAATGCTGCTGGTGTCACTTGGCTCCAGAGTGAAATTGTGTTGTCACTCGTGAATAATTTAACAACTTTATATCTCCTAATTTTGTTTCAGCAAAAGGTAAAACATAAAAAAGAAATGACAGAACATCGTCGCGATGTCATCATCTTTGATTTCTGTCACATCTTGTATTAAAGCAAACTGACCTTATGGAAGAGGGTGAATTTAAAATTAAAACTAACCAAAAATCCAAGTTTATGGATAATTTGGGACTTTTAAAGTGTGATGTTGGTGTGTTATCTTTCTAGTTCTTGAACACTCATGGAAATTCATGTTCTGTTTCCTTTATAGCTTGAACATTTTCTTTCAACATGAAATTATTTAAAGGCAAAGTAATAAGAGATTACTATATTCTTTAAATCCTCCCATTTTTTAATTCTCTCAAAAGAAAATGGTGGCAAGGGGTTAAATATGTTTACGTTTTTAATGACGTGTCTGTGGTTATGAAAGTATCTACTGAAAGAAATTACAGAAATTACTTCTCAACAGAGAAGTCAGGAGGGGGTTTATGGAATAGAAATGAAGTTATTTAAAATTTGTCAAAAACGAACAACAGTATCTCAATTTCTGAAAAATGTGAGTTATTAAGTGTTTTCTTGTATTAAGTCAAAGTTGCCCAGAGAAATGGAACTAATAAGATATGTATAGCTAGAGATGCATTTTAAGGAATTGGCTCATATATTTGTAGGAGCTGGCAAGTGTAAAATCTGTCAGGCAGACGGTTAGTCTAGAAACTTCAGCAAGGGCAATCTGGAGATAGAATTCCTTCTTTTTCCAGAAACTTCAGTCTTTGCTATTAAAGCTTCAACTAATTGAATCAGATCTGACTACATTACAAAGAGTAATCTACTTATTTCAAGATTCTAAATGTTAATCACATCTGAAAAATACCTTCACAGCAATATCTAGACTAACATTTAACCAAATAACCAGACACCACACTACATCCAAATGGATACGAAAAATTAATCCTTACACTCCTTAAATTGGGTAGTGTGCTAGGAGTGAGCTTAAGTGTTGGAATTACCTCAACCATTGTTTTCTCATAAGAAGCAGTATTCATTATTAATTTAGTCCTCATAGAAAGAAAGATTACTGTCTTCAAGAATAAGAATTTACATGTTTGTGTTTGTAAGAGAGTTAACAAAGTAAAACAATGATTTTATTTTGAGTTGATTGATTTTAAGTTTGAGGTTACTGTGAGTTCTGATGCCACGGCACTCTACTAAGGGTGACATACTTAGACTGTGTCTTAAACAAATTAATAAATAAAAATAAAATTAAATAAATAAATAAAATAAAGATTACAGTCTGGAACAGTCAATATGACCTTAGTGTGGCTTCTGTTTTTGTCCCAGAAAACCTGATCAGTAATAAAGACCACATAAGTACAGGACTGACGCATCATCTTCTGGTGAACCATGATGAAGAACCATTACCAGTGGGTTCTTAGCCATGACCCATCTGCGCCATGAGGGATAAAGCATTTTTCTCAAGATGCTATCTGGTTAAACACAGAGCTCTGTTCACTTGTACAGCAATGAAAATGGGGGAAAGAGAAATAGTGAAACTTTAATCATCAAGATCTAGATTCAAATGACCTCAATAAGTTGAAGAAGTGATTAGAATTCAATAGAACACAATTTAGTGGATGAATGTTTAGGAAAGAGGATCAGAAAGCATAAACAAATGCAATGAGACGGATAATAGGCCAGGACAATGGTTCTTAAACTTTTGGTATCAGGATCCTTTGATTCTCTCAAAAAAACTACCATGGATGTCAAAGTATTCTATTTCTAGGAATAGTGTCTATCAATATTTAATATATTCAAAATTAAAATTGAGGAATTTTGAAATATATTTTTAAATTTATGTACCTATAACAATAATAATTCTATTTCATACTAACACAAGCCATGTATTTTTATAAAAAATAAAATAGTGGCTGATGGACCTGACATTATTTTACATTTTTGCAAATCTCTTTAATGGCTGGCTTACTAGAAAACAGCTGGAGTCTCATATCTGATTCTAGTTTTAGAATGTTAAAATATCATATATCATATATCCTCTGGACAACTCCACACTTGTGAAAGAAGATTAAGTATTGATATTGTTATAAAAATAGTTTTGACCTTGTTCACTATCTGAAATGTTTTCAAGAACCCTCAGGAGTCCCCTTGTAGAGAATTCACACAGAATATAAATATTTTCATGTTCTGGATAACTTTTTGGCCTTCCATTGGCATACACTTTTAATGCTTTTTCTTTTTCATTGAGACTAATCCTTCCATCCTCTTTACAACTTTCCGCCCCTACCACTGGTCATTTCTTCTTCTAAGCAAAGCGGGCAACCCAGATGTATCACTCGAAAGTCTGACCATTGGGAGGATTTCCTTGCCTTATTGCATTTCAAGGGTATCTCCCAAGGAAGGTGCACGCCTGTAGGCAGCACTCCACTGCAGACTGGTTCCAGGTTATTAAACAGAAATATCTTTAATTTAGTCTCGAATATTGTCCTTAGCCCCCATAAAAACATACTTGCTGAGTGAGGGAATGAATCATAGGCAATGTAGCAAAAATAACTGCACCAGGAGTGTGTACCGATTGACCATGCACCATATTGGTGCCTCTAAAACCTAGCTTTATAATTTATAAAGACCAACTTCTCACATATATATCTCATTAGGTCTTATGCCACCCCATTTATGATGGAAACTCAATTTGCCTGGTCACTTGGTTTCTCTGGGGTTCAATGGCAAGCCAAGGGCTGTTTCTTAAAAAGAGAACAAATATTTTCTGAAAAAGGTGCAACTCTGCTCCACACCCCAAGGGGCCCACACTGGGATTCTTTTAATGGGGGTTTCCACAGTATCCCTAGAGTATTTCATTGAACCATAGAGAATTTGAATAACTGTGTATCTGCTGCGACGTGAAGCCCAAATGGTAGATAGACAGAGCTGCTGAGAATGCAGCCTAGTTTACCTGCTCCCACATGTGATAAATCATTACCTTCAAAAGCTCCAAAGTCCCTTTCTTAAGTGGTAAGAGCTGTGCAAAATATAGAAATGTGTCTTTCCCCTTGGATGTAATATCCTGACATGCCCTGAACTACACGAGGACCAGAAATTTCTCTGAGATGACAGGCGTATCAATTTTCATTGTGTTTCTATTCCACCCTTGACAGGCCTGTATCTCACCAGGTGCTTGTGTTGCCTATTGATGTGCAGCAAATCACTCTAAAAGGTAGTGACTTGGAAGAACAACAATCATTTTATTATCTTTCCTGGGAAGGGTTTGTCTGAAGCATTTCTGACTTGGGATGGCTCCTGGAGTAGTGGTCAGATTGCAGCTGGTGTTGGAAAAGATGGGGTGCAAAAGCAGCTGGCAGAAATCTGGGGGTCTCTGTCTTCACAGCTCCCAGGACTCTCTGTGTGATCTTTTCACTTCCCTCCAACAGGATAATCTTTCCTTTTATACAGCAGGTGAAGGCTTCAAGCACAAGAATTCTACTTAAAAAATGAAAGACATTTCATCTTTCATAACCTAGCCTCGTAGGATGAATAGCACCCGTTCTGATGTGTGGTTCTGGTTGAAGAAGTTAGACAAACTCACCTACTTTCAGAGAAGGAAACAGACCTTTACCTCTCAGTGGGAGAAGTGTCAGAATCAAACTGAAGACAAACATGGGATAGGAGAGATTGCTGGGGTCATTTTGGAAAAACACAATCTGCCAAACCAGGTATCAAGAGTGCCTGCTAATTCCTGCTGAACAGATGCTATAGCATGATATTCAGAGAGGACCAGAGTGATGTGGAGTGATGAGACAATCATGGTTTAGCGTACGACAATCTGTAGGACTGTTGGCATTGCCCTGAGGTCCAATGGCAAAAGTATGTTGCTGTACCTTTCAGGTGAAGTACCTTATTCTAGTACTCTCTATTTATTCAAATAATTTGAAAAATTATCTTCCAGAAAAATAATAATAACTTGCTTAGCGAGTACAGAATGGGGAGAGGGAGGTTAGAAAAGAGACCACAACTGAAACAATAGGCTTAATTTGAATCACCACAATAATCTATCATTCTCCTGTCCCTCTTCACCTTCTGCATGGAGAAATAATTGGCTTATTTGGGAATAAAATGGACATCCCTGAACATTTATGGTTTTAGGTGTTGGTTGCATTTCACTTTGGGGAACAGTGCTGCTTATATTTAACTCCTTAAGTTAGAGGTGCAGCTCCAGAGTCTTACAGTTGGCCCTTCTTACATTAGCAGTCTTCACTGCTCTCGTCAGAGAGTTAGAGTAGGTAATCTGACAGCAGCCAAATGTGTCTGTGATAACCAGGCTTTCAGAACCAGAGAAATAATCATGGTAGCTTTGTGAGCACTGGAACACACTGTGAGGTGGACATGGTTCAAACTCCACTCAAATCCTGGTCTCCAACAGCCATTAGAGTCATGTTCTATGTCTTCAGAGTTTTATGCAGTGCAAAGCCAGCAGTAAATATTCCCTACAATTTCTTGGTATTTTCTTTCTCCAGTTCAGACTTGTACTAGTAAATGGCTGTAGACGTCTCTGAGAAAACAAGGAAGCAAACTTGTACAATGCACATGTACTTATTTCATTGTCTCAGTGTATTTTTACAAGGACTTGTGAACTGGAATATACCTGGAATCAGAAGAGTGACCATGATTCTCAGTCATGTGTCTCAAACCACAACTTCTTTTCCAGATCTAGCTCTGATTGTTGTCAGGGTTGTAGAATGAAGGAAGACTTTACAAGCCTGTCTATTTACATGGGTCATTACAAATGTTTTGAGATATACAAAACTGAAGAAACATAAAATGCATGCAGACAGAAACAAATAAAGCCTTCCCAGAACACTGATAAGCTGAGCAAGTTGGAACTTGCATGGGCGAATCAGAAAGGGCACTGTCGACTGTGCTTCTTGAAAGTGAAATAGTGGACCCATACCACAGTTTGTCTCAAAACTTTCGTAGTGACCCAGCTAATGTTGGAAAAGATGGGGTCCCTACTGAAGTCCTAGGGACCACATAATCAATTAACCACCAACAAAGATCCCCATGGATCTAACTTGTGATTATCATTTTAGCCTGCTATTTATGTAAGCAATGTATCATCTTTTTCTAGTGATTAATTACTACCTGGAACTCTGCCAACTGGAGATTCTATCATATGCTAAATCCAACAGCCTATTGCAAAGCTGAAATTCGTCAAAGGTTTCATCATAGGCCTACCAAAGCATTTGCTCCCCCCAAAAATTGTGCTTACATAGCCAATTTATTTTTCTGCATTTGGCTAAAGAAGTGTCCTTGGGACCTGTTTTTATTACATGGTAAAAGTAAAGGTGAAAGGGTTTCACACTAAAAAAAAACCAATTTCAAATATTACCTCCTTAGGTGTCTGTGTGCTCCTGTACATAATCCAAGGTATTTCTGTTATTTCAACATTATTTAGTGTAGACATCATTGAAGCCAGCAGGAAACATAAGAAGGTAGAGTTTTGGCTCAAATCTGTCTCAAAGTGGGCTTACAGTGTCTGCAAACCTAGTCCACAGTTATTCCTCAAGGGTAGTTTATTATACTGCAAAACCTAGTAAAGTAAGAATTACATTTTCTAGATTCACTTGAGGCTGAGGTTTTGTATGTTAATTAAATATATTTGTTCTAGGTAAGATTTGAGGCAAGCAAGAATAAATGCAGATTATCAGCTATATTCAATGAAATAGACAAAGGGAAATATCAAAATAAAGTGAGCTGACACCCAGAACTTTGAAATACATTATTGTAAAGTTTAAAAATAAAATTTTCAACATTTTAAAATTATATAGAGCAAACTAAGAAAATTATTTCTAGGTATATAGCTTAAAAATCAATCAAAATTTATATGTATGTGAGAGTTGTCCAGAAAGTACCCAGACATTATGCCTCTGTTTTCTCATATTATGATTCTGGATACTTTTCGGACAGCCTTCGTATATTGAAATGTACAAATACACACAGATGTATGTGTGCACTTACACATACATATTTCTGCAAGTGCTATTATTATTAGACTATTCAATGGTGAAGGCCCACCATTAAAGCCTTTATCAGATTTGTACATATTGTTGTTCTCGTTTACATATTTCCAAGTCATTTACTTCCATTCACCAGGTTAATGATTACAGCTATCAATGCTATGACAAGGATATTAAGTAATAAAAATATTTAATCAATGTTCTCCTTCAGAAGAGATTTGGATGATGTATGTAATAGATATGATGAACTACAGGCCAGAAGGTCCTGAAGAAGCTCATAGGACACTTCAAATTCTGCATTGAGTTTTCAGCCAGATTTGCAAACATGTAAGACCCTTTTTAATCCATCTCAAAGACTAATGCTTCCCAGTTGCATTCTCATCACATAGTCTCATGTTGGATATAAGGACAGCAGTCCTGAAGATGACTTGTATAAAAATAATTCTGTGCTTTTTAACATTATAATAGAAGACTTAGCCATCACAATCAGACAGGAGAAGGTGATCAAGGGTATACAAATATGGTCAGAGGAGATCAAACTTTCACTCATTGCAGATGATATGATTTTATACCTGGAAAACCCCGGGACTCAACTACAAAACTCTTAGAAGTAATCAAGGAATACAGTAGAGTTTCAGGATACAAAATCAATATTCACAAATCAGTAACTTTTATATATACCAATTATAGTCAAGCTGAAAAAACAGTAAAGGACTCTATTCCCTTTATGGTTGTGCCAAAGAAGATGTACTATTTAGGAATTTACCTAACAAAAGATGTGAAATATGTTTAGGGTATTATAGCTTAAAAGAGAATTATGAAACTCTGAGAAAAGAAAGAGCTGAAGACAATAACAAATGGAAAAACATACCATGCTCATGGCTGGGAAGAATCAACATTGTTAAAATGTCCATATTATCCAAAACAATTTACAAATTTAATGCAATCCCTATCAAAGCACCACTGTCATACTTTAAAGACCTCAAAAAAGTAGTAATTCAAAACCTCAAATAGCCAAGACATTACTCAGAAATAAAAACAAATCAGGAGGAAACATGCTACCAGACTTCAAACTATATTATAAATCTATAGTGATAAAAACACCACGGTATTGGCACAAAAATAGAGAAGTAGATGTATGGAACAGAATTGAGA
>CAUYON010212401.1:0-49896 GCA_963573935.1 Arctocebus calabarensis
TCAAGGAAATGCCATGAAGGATATCTGTAACAGTATGATCAAAATATTTCTGAATGTATATGAATCGTGCCCTGTGATTGCACCAATGTACATAATTATGATTCAATAAAATTATTAAAAAAAAAATAAAAAATAAAAAAAAATAGAATGGTAAAAGATATTTCTAGGGTATCAATCTGATAAAGGGTTGATAGCTAGAATCTGCAGAGAACTCAAATTAATCAATGGAAAAAGAGTAACAATACCATCTACAACTGGGCAAGAGATATGAACAGAATCTTCTCTGATAGAGACAGACAATTGGCTAACAAACATTTAGAAAAATGCTCATCAAGTGTGATCATCAGAGAAATGCAAATCAAAATCACCCTGAGATATCATCTAATCCCAGTGAGATTGGCCCACATCTCAGGATATATGAGAATGGCATGGATGTGGAAAGAATGGAACACTTTTACAATGCTGGTGTGGTTGCAAACTAACACAACCTTTTTAGAAGGAAGTATGGAGAATCCTCAAAGACATCCCATTTGATCCTGTAATCCATTACTAGGCATCTACCCAGAAGAAAAAAAATAAATTATTTTATGATAAGGACATTTGCACTGACTGTTTATCACAGCTCAATTTACAACCAGGAAAATGTGGAAACAACCTAAATGTCCACCAGTCCAGGAATGAAGTAACAAGCTGTGGTATACCATGGAATACTATTAAGCCATTAAAAAAGAGGAGAAATGTCCACCAGTCCAGGAATGAAGTAACAAGCTGTGGTATACCATGGAATACTATTCAGCCATTAAAAAAGAGGAGACTTTACATCTTTTGTATTAACCTGGATGGAGGTGGAACACATTCTTCTTAGTAAAGTATCACAAGAATGGAGAAGCAAGAATCTAAAGTACTCAATTGCAATTGAAGGCAGTAGATGATATATAATAGACGTGGTGGTAGGGAAATGGGGGATGGAGGAGAGGGGGGAGGGAGAGTGATGCAAGAGTCACAGTGTAGGGCACCCCTCTTGAGCATGGGCCATAATTACAAGAGGGTCCTTACCTAATAACCCCAATCAGTGTAACCTAATTCTTTGTACCCTCAATGAATCCCAAACAATTAAAAAAAAGGAACTGAAATTGAGAGGAAATATTTAGAAACGTTCCTAGCAGTTTGACAGGCCCATTTTCCATGTGCTGAACTCATGATTAAAGATGCCCTTCTATGTTGTTTCTTTTTTTTTTTCCATTATAAGTTTATTGTCTCTTATAAACATACTACAGATTTGGGAGAAACGTGAGGAAAAATATTTTTTAGCAAGGAAAACTTAGAAGCACTGGGTAAGATTTGAGGCAGCTGGTGTGAAAGGAGAGTGAAGCTGAGAGCATTTTGGGGACAGAAGAGACAGGACTGAATGAAGCAGTCATTCAGGTAGTGAATCCACACTGCGGATGAGACAGTGAGATTCCAGGCACAGCCTACTCTGAACCATCTCCGTGAAATTGACTCCCCCAGTTCCCTACCCACTGCACTCACCACGGTCTGTGGCACGCTCAGCACTTGGTAAGAGTGACCTGCTCTTCTAATATCCCTGCACCCCACTCATTTTGGCCATGCTAAGAGGTAGTAGCTTTTCTCTCCAAATCATTTTATTAGTTGTTATTTTCTTATAATTATGCGATTTAGTTAAATGTTATACAAAAACTGAAATATGAAGACATAAAGAAAAACAGCTGTTGTTTCCATGATAACTAAGCTAAATGCTTTGGGAAGAGTCAATAAGTCTAATTAAAAAAAAAAAAACCCAAACCAAAAATCTGGAGCTTGGTTCTGTAGGTAGCTGTGAAAGCTTGTCAAGAGCTAGAAAATGTATCTACAGGATGTGCACATGGATTCCTTCTCACATGTCTTTAAATTCCCACTTCACCTTAAAGAATTACAAGCTGAAATTGTAGGAAATACAGAATTGGTATATGTCATGCAAGAAAGATTATTCAAAACTGCAATTGTTAGGAATTTACTTTAAATATTTTTGAAAGACTTCTTCCTACATAAAAAGATTAGGAAGTAAGTGTTTATACCTTCTAAAACAATTTGCCATTTTAAACAGTTTTTTATCAGTTCATATCACATCCAATCATATCATGTAAAAGGGTTTCTACTGTAATTGTACATAAGTGTCTGTAAAATTTGTATACCACCCTTCATCAGCATGTTTCATGGTTAGTAATTATTTCCATGTAGTAATTTTAATAAAATGTTTATTTTTGATTTGTTAGAGGACAGAATTAGAAAAAATCTAATTAGAAATCTTGACAAATGCGCCTTTGGTTCATTTAATCACTGCTATCAAAAGATGATTTGTTCAGATAAGGCCATAGCTGAAATTTAACTTTTGGAATTTTATAGTCATTCTTGAGTATTGTGCATGAAAATATGGTATATGGGCTTGTTTAGGAACAAATTGACTTGACTATCACATTTGTAGAACAGAGTAAGTGCTCCTTCCTCATTCATTCATCCATTCAATATTTAAACATTTGAAAACATAATATTTGCCAATAATTATAATTAGATTGTAAGTATTTAGAGGGAAAAATATTCATTTCTTGCTTTTGAGGAAATTACAATCTAGTGGAAGAAGGAAATGTGGTAATGGACTACTTAGAATATAATTTGGCAGGGTGTTTCATACGCGGTCCGACAGTTAAGTTTGTGAACTTGCCACGGTGTACTTATGTGGGCAACACTGTGGGAACAAGTTGGTGACGTTTCACAACCTTGATATGTCTGTCCCACAGCTGTGTTTGTGTCGGCATGTGGTGGTATATTCTTGAGCATTGTTCATTATTCCTGTTACATCTTTTTTTGTGTGCCATTGCAAAAATGTGTGAGCTTGAGTTAGAACAACAAACAAACATTAAATTTCTTGTTAACCTTGGCAAGAGTGAAAACGAAATCCAGAACGTGTTAGTCCAAGTTTATGGGGATAGTGCCAAGAAGAAAATGGCAGTGTGCAAATGGATCAAACGGTTTTTCTGAGGGGAGAGAATGTGTCACTAATGAAGAGAGGTCAGGGCATCCAATAACAAGCAGAACTGGTGGAAATATTGCAAAACTCCATCCAATTGTGCATCAAAGTCATCAGATGACTGTGAAAAGCATGACAGGCCTAGTAAGCATTGACAGAGAAATAGGAAAATCGTAACCGAAAATCTTAGCATGAGAAGGTGTGGCTCTTGCATCACAGCAATGCACCAGCTCACACGGCACTGTCTGTTAGGAAGTTTGTAGCCAGTAAACCAATAACTGTATTGGAATGCTCTCACCTATTCTGGCCCCCAGTGATTTTTCTCTTTATCCAAAGATAAAGGAAATATTGAAAGGAAGACATTTTGATGACATTCAGGACATTAAGATTAATATGACAACAGCTGAAAAGGACATAATACATAACATACGTACAAGGGAGGACGCAGGGGTTGTTTTTTGTTTTTTGGGATGTAGTACATGATATGGCTAAAGTCCAATTCCTATTAATTTGATGAAAGCAGAAATATTTTAGTAGTACACAGAATCATTACTAATAAATTATGTTGAAGAATTCACATCAAGTAGTATTTTTATCACTCATTTAGCAGAAAGCATTGTAATTATTTGGATTATGTGAGGAAAACCACCCTAAGCTCATTTCATGACTAAATCTTTAGGTATTTACAAGAGTTTCCTTAATTAGATAACATATTTGTAGGCACTTTGTGTGTACATACAATATCATATTTTAAACACATAATACTCAACAAGCATAAACATCATATTTTTTGCTTTTGTTTTATTTTAGTTTCAGCATATATTTTAATCCCTGGGCTGTTTTAGAGCGGTTTCTGATAATTATCTTCTGGAAGAGAATCACATTTGCTTTATTTCAGCAACTTAGGAAAGGCAGCAAATGCTACGAATGTCTCAAAAGACATTGTGCTCAGTTTATTACGTTTTCTTGTGCTACTCTTTAGGGATTTCTTACAGCAAGGGCTTTGCACTTTTTATCAGCACTTGAGTTTTTGCTGCTGTCCTTTGATATCCACTTATTGAAGATTTTGTTGTTAAGTGACATTAAAGCATTCCCTTTTATGAATGTCCAATTCACTGTGTACATATGAATTTCTTTTTTTAAACTCTATTTGTTGTAGGCTTTTTTAGCAGACATTCAGTGGCATGCCATTTTGCTCATGTCTTCATAACAATGACAGATATTTAGCATGAGTTTAAAGCATATTTATGATATGCCAAGGCACTAAGTTTGACACTTCAGTAAAAGATGCTACTTCCCACTGGAATCCAATCATATTGAGAAAACCAACTTATAAACTAGGGATAGAAGCTGACTTCTGACAGACATTATGCTGGGTTCATTACTGACATTTATGCTTCCTAATCTTCAGAATATATATTCAAGTTCAGGTAAATTGCTGAAGCCATACAGTGGGAAACTTTCTGACTTTAAAGTATGTCATTATGGACAGTGTATTGAGGGAATGCCTTGTGCAGTCATTCTCTAAATGTAGACCAAGGTCAGAGACACAAATTAGCTGGGATTGTTTTTCATAACCAAGAGAATCATTTCCACTGCATTTTTAGCTTGTTACTTACTATATGACAAAAGTAAGCACTTCATAAAACAAGAAAGAAAGATTACAAGGTGAATATCAATCTTGACTGTCTTTCTTCCAACCTAGTTTCTTGGATAGATGAAATGTATTTAATCCTCAAAACACCGTTCACATCCCCACTGCTTAACCTTTCCAAGGCTTAATATCCTTCTGTGTATGACTTGCTCTCCCTTCTACGTAACTTACAGACATTCCTTCCATATAGAGATTGAGAACATCTGGTTAACACCCTCTTAGTAATAACTTTTCATATTTTCTTGCTTTTAAAGTAGAATTAGGCACCATTATTCTTAGAAAATGACGTTTTTATATTGAAGCTCCTTTAGCTCCATGACTATTGAATATAAACTTCTTCCATGGCTATTAGACATTTCTCTCTTGAGAGGTTTTCATAATTCTAAAAACATTCCTTTTTCCTACTGAAACTCTGTTGTCAATTACTTTGTTTATGCAGCTGAGCATAATTTGTCTTAAAATGAAAACAGGAAATTCAGAAATAAATTTCAGTTCTTAGGTGTTTCCTCTTTATTGGAACAAATATACTACGTATTTGCAAACTATGATTTGGGGTTCACTCAGCAGTTAAGTGTTAAAGGCAAACAATGTCACTGAAATATCTTTTAGTATCAGGCCTATTTTGGATTTGGTTGTTCTAGTTAATTGACAGAGAAAACATTTAAGTAGCTTATGCTTGGCTAGTTAAAAACCAAATTCACATCAGGATGTGCTAGCATATTTTTCTAATTATTAACAGAAAATATGAAAGATAACACTTTAGGACAATGAGCAAACATAATTAAAAGCACACTCAGAAAAGCTATATAAATAAGACCCATCAATTACACAAGGTTTACATAGCTTGCTTTACCTTTGCTTGTAAATTACCATTAGCATGAATGTTTTCAATTTCATTCTTAGCGGAAATACTTACACTCATGGATAAGATATAGGAAACTTTAAAAGGGGGATGCTTTTTGTTGAGAGGATTATTCTCTTGAATTCATGTTTTGAATTATATAAATATTTTCAAAGTAATTGAAAATTGATCCATGTGAAAAAGAAATCATTTTATTAGTAATACTCTTGCATGAAAGTAAATGCATCTCCAATATTTTTGGTCAACTCCACAGAAAGTTACTATTAAAGATAGTGCCTATATCTGTAATTTAAAAGATAACACCCCAGAAAACTTTAAAAGATACAAGATTATCGTGGTACAGAACACATAGAGTTGGCAAATTTAGTTCATGTAGTTTACACATTTATCTTGTTAAATCTGTAAGCAATCAAACTTTCCAAGATATCTCATATTTTCTAGTGAATTAGGGCAAACATGATCCTTGTGCTGTACACAGAAACCGATACTGGTATTGGTACGTGCAGCAGGGCCAATCACGAACGGGTGTTTCACGAGAGAGGCCTAGCTCTCTCCTCTGTTAGGAAACCTTATCTGTCCACTGGCTCCTATAAAGGTATCCTTTTAAATTGTTTTATCGTATTTTTCTTAAATACGAATTATTTCTTAGGTTTTCTGCCTTGTGTAAATTAACTCCATATTTTAAATTTCCCAAAGAAAATATTTGATCACCATGAGGAAACTTACAATATAGAGCTTTATAAAGAGTTTGCAACACAATAATCTTCTTAAATAATAAATAGTGTCTAACTTTGAATAATTTTTTATGTTACTTCAAATTATTAAAATTACCTGGAAAAAGAGTGTGTTTGAATTCCTTACAAGTGAACGAAGCAGTTGTGTCAGTAAGGCTGAGGAATCATCAGTGATAAGCCAGAGTTGGAAGTAACACCTTCCACGGACAGGTTACAAAAGTGATACCTTCAAAGGAAGAGAGAACACCGAAGCCCTAATTAAATGTTTGCAAGGTCTTGTGCAGAATAGGACTGCCCTTGAGTTTCTCCATGTGACTCCTCCGGAATATTTAAAAACTTGGAGCAGCTAAATGTGCTCGGATAGATCTGGGGAATATTACAGTAGGGATGAAACAACACACACACACACACACACACACACGCAATCTCATCTGCTTTTTTTCCCATTTATGTTTTTGTTTGTTTGTTTCTTGCCTAGACATCTCCATTTATCCTGTCTTGGACATTATCAGGTACCACCTCAGATTCTGCTAATCCACTTTTTTCTCTAACAGCCAGAGTGAGTCGACCAAGGCACAGGCTGCCTCAGCTGTATCGTTCCAGCTAATAATTCTGCTCCAGGGCATCTCTGACAACACCCTGGGATATTGGCAGGAAATCTTTCTTTATTCACCCTGCTTAGCTTGGAAATACATAGGAATTCACATCCTATAAGAGCAAGCCATGCTTTGGGGAATTGGTGAAGAATTGCAGTCCTCGCCTGTCGTGGGGTCAGATATTTCTCAAGCAGCCCTCGCCTGTTGTGGGGTCAGGCTGGGATGAAGGCTGAGTGAGCCACTGCCCAGGCTAACTGGAGAAATCTCCCAGAGGGCTTTCCCTCCCTACTGGTGCATGCCTCCTTCCTTGCAACCCTCCCCGTGTCACTCCTCAAAGTGGAATGTCTGCACATCAGCCTATATTCCAGACTCTTCTTTCCAGAGGCATTGAACACAAAAAAAACACTTGGTACCAAAGGTGATGGCTCAGACAGCAGCACTACCACCCCTGGGAGGGCTTAGAACTGCCGAATTCCAATCCTCAGTCCTGGGGAATCAGAATAGCATTAAATAAGCTTACCAAGTGTAATCCGTACCCACGTGAAAGTTTGAGAAGCACGGTCTGGGGAGTAGATATAGTCAAGTGCCCCGTAAAGATGTGTTGGTCTACGGCAGGCTGCAGTGCTCCCATGACATTATGATGGAGCTGAAAGTTCCAGCCGCCTATGATGTCATTGTCATTATAACATAACACCGTGTGTGACTTGTATTTGGGGTGATGCTGGTGTGAGCAAAGCTGCTGTGCCAGTAGTAGGATGAAAGTAAGGCATATACAATTATGCATGGCATATAATACTTGGTAATGATAATGAACAACTGTGTTACTGGTTGATAGATTTGCTATGCTATACTTTTTATGGTTATTTTACAGTGTACTCCTCTACTTAAACAAAAGTTAACTGTAAAATAGCCTGAGGCAGGTCCTTCAGGAGGGATCCAGAACAAAGATTGTTATCTTAGGAGATGATAACACTGTGTGTGTCATTGCCCTGAAGACCTTCCAGTGGGTCGAGGCCAGAAGGTGGAAGGCAGTGACACTAGTGATCCTGACCATGTAGCCTGGGCTAACATATGTGCGTGTGTCTCCTGGTTTTTGACAAAAGAGTTTAACAGTCAAAAAAGAAAAATTTAAATTAAAAAACCATAAGAATATAAAGAAACTAATATTTTTATGGACCTGTACAATTTGTGTCTTAAGCTGAATTTTATTACAGGAGAGCCAAAAATTTAAAAAATGAAAAGGTAATTAACTTTGGTATGGCATCAGTGTACAGCGTTTACACAGCCTAGAGTAGGGTCCAGTAATGTCCTCGGCCTCTGCAGCTTCACACGCATTCACTGACTCACCCACAGCAACTTCTAATCCTTCCAGCTCCATTCATGAAAAGTGCCCTGTACAATGTCCCATTTTTGGTCTTTTATACTGAATTTGTGTAGCATGTTCTCCATATTTAGACATGTTTAAAATCACAGATGCCAGTGCATGACAATGACCTACAGTGTTCAGTCCAGTCACATGCTGTATAGCTTTGTGGCCTGTGAGCAGTAGGCTGTACCGTGCAGCCAGTGTGAGTAGGCTGTGCAATCTAGGTTTGGTTAAGCACATTCTCTGATGTTTGCACAAGGATAAAATCCTCTAATGCTGCCTCTCTCAGACAGTGTCCCTGTTGTGTCATCACTCATGACAGTGCATACACACATACACATATATTAATGTAAACGGCAAGTGTTTAAGGGCAGGGAAAATCAAAGCCTGTATTTTCTAGTGTGTACAGTTGAACCTGAGTAGTTTACTTAACCTATAAATAAAAGATGCAGTTTACCTTTATGCTGAAAGCATATTTACTTGGTTTATGAAAATGGATTCAGATTCTAGCTTTGTTTTGGTTTCTACTTTTAAAATTATGATTTAAGTGTACGTTGAAAAATAAATAAATTGTAGGTGTAGAAATGAAGTACATAGGAATGTCCTTGAATGCCTTGAATATAATTCTAATAGTATGGAAATGGGTGGTTAACCCTTTTTAAAATAAGGGGGAAAAGTCATGTGGAATGAATATCTGTGTATAAAAATGTCATCTGTTAAGCATATGCTGAATAATTCCTAGAATCACTTGTATTACATGATGCTGCTTTAGTGCAATTTATGGAAAACTACTCATATTAAAAGCAACAACTTTACTTTTAAAATAGCTGATTAAAATAAACGTGGAGAAGAAATGAATTATTAGAACATCTTAGCTTCTTCAGACCTGCCTTTTTTTAATCCATAAATGGGGCAAAATCCAAACGTGAAATTGCGATGAGATTAATGAAATAAAGGAAGTCTAGGACTAATTAAAATTAAAAAAGATGAACAGATGGTCTTAAAACAGCTGGAGGTATTAGGATGAAATTCTGCCCATGTGTTTAGCAAGACAACACCATTGCAAAAAAACACACCTGTTTACTTTTCTAAAAGCAAAAATATTATTTAGTGTGGCTTTTGTTTATTGCTATTTTGGCTGTTAATCATTCTTACTTTTCTGCCTTATATATTCTTATTCTTATATTTTATGTCTTATATATTCTTGTAAGGACCTATCTCAGCAAGAAAAAAGAAAAAAACGCTTTTTTCTTTGTCCCACTTTGTTTTTGTCCCACTTTTGTTTTGTTTTAAAGAATTTCTAAATAAAATTCTCAGTGAGATAGAGAAACTATATTTCTACCACAATCTCCAAGACATCAATTTCTGTTATCACTTGACTTCACTTAAGGAGGTAGTTTGCCAGTGATTAATGACCAGATTTAAAGGTAATCCTAGAAATAAAGATTGAACGTGTCTTTCCTCTAATACTTTGCTGTATCTCTTTTCCCTGGTATATTCTGTTACACTTTTGGATCACTTACTAAGATTTATTTACACAAAATTGTGCATCCTTGGTGTATTTCTTTAAAGGCGCGATCATTCATTGGTGTGCAGTTCATCTTGATTTCATAGCAGTTTGATGAAAACTCATCCCTTAGAGATGTTACATTCATATAAATGAGAATAATTTTATCCCTTTCTACAAAAAGTTTACTCTTTGTTGCATTCTCAGACTTAACATTGAAAATGAAACT
This sequence comes from Arctocebus calabarensis, assembly GCA_963573935.1. Lineage (NCBI taxonomy): Eukaryota > Metazoa > Chordata > Mammalia > Primates > Lorisidae > Arctocebus > Arctocebus calabarensis. Next base: position 9,974 of record CAUYON010212401.1, read on the forward strand.
AATTGTATTTTATCTCCTGGAAACATTACACTAAAACAAGAAAGTGACTTTTGTTCGCTTAAAGGCAAGATTTAGTCAGTAATGATGTACCTTTAGAGTTCAGTGCTAAGTCTTAAATCCTGCATTACCATTTTCCTTTAAAAAAAAAAAACAAAAACTGGGTTTAGTCATTTTAATTGACTCTAAAGAATGAAATTACCCCTAAGAGTAGAACTTGAAAATTCTTAAAAACATAGGAGCAATAGTCAAATAATCATCCATGAGTTGAAATGAAACGATCACTTTTTTAAGTACCAGGAAGACAATGCATAATCTTTTCCCGATGTTCTTAGTGGATTTTGACATGAACATAAGGTCTTAAAAGATTTATCAGAATTCAAGATAATAAGCCAACCACTTACTATGAAACCTCCACTCTCCTAAAAGCAGAAACAGTGGAGGAAAAATCATCAAAGAAATGCAAGGATGCTTCTCAGACTTTCTAACCTGGCAAATCTAGTTAAGGAGTTTGAAAGGAAAAAGAAGGAAAAAAATTCACCTTAGAAGACTAAAAACACAGGCAGCAGATTTTTCAGAGGGCTTCCACGCCTGGTAAAGATTTAGTCACTTCCTCTTGAAGCCCTTTACAGTTTGTACAATTCCAGGCCTTTGCATTCCCAGAGGTTATTACTGACACACAAAAAGTCATTGAACTTCATGTCCCTTCTTTCTTTTTAATTTGTTAACTAAGGATCTCTGATGTGTTAATAATGTACTTATTTATTTTATTTTGGGGGATTCATTGAGGGTACAAGAACCAGGTTACATTGATAGCATTTGTTAGGTAAAGTCCCTCTTATAATTGTGTCCTGCCCCCAAAAGATGTGTCACACACTGAGACCCCCCCAACCATGTGCTAGATCTCAATGATTTATTTTTAAAAGAAGGCATTCATAAAATACAAACTACAAAAGGAAATTTAATGTTTTCCACAGATGTACTATTAAATAATTTGATTAATGGTGAAAAAGCTACATTCACTTCATTTCTTCTATTTAATCAAGCAAATCAGCAATTCTTTGGCCAATAGAAAACAGAACAATTAAAAAAGCAACCTGCATCAATTAAAACTATTTTGTTTTACCATACTGAGAATGTAATGACCTGACTAAAATCTACCCTATCTACATTTAGATATTCAGATATTTAGATATTCATTTAGCATTCACTTCACAGAGGACAAAAAGATGTACTTAGAAGCAAAAGCAAAATCTCTTTATTTATGCACGTATGCATATATATATTTTAAGAAATACCCCCTTGTAAAGGCTGTTTTTTTTTTTTTCTGGGTGGCACTTTGCTCTGACTTCTGTGTGGAACATGGTGATATATTGATGTCTGTGTGTTCATGTGAGACCTTTGGAGGTTCTTTCCCTTGTCTACCAGCCTGTTTGAAATAGCTCTTTGTCAGTTTCAGTTCACACCCATAAAATTGGCTTCAGATTTCCACCTTGTTTGGGACTCTGGCCCATAACCTTTTTAACCCGAGCCAGATGGGGAAAAGTTCACCCAAACAATTTTGAAATGTGTTGACCTTGTCCACATATCACAGAGTAAGAATTTACAAAACTTAATCTAAAATGCTATTTTCCTTTCCCCAGGGTATGTCAAGGAAAATTCCATAACCATGCTAAGGTCACCAGTATGTAGATCTGCAAATCTGTAATATTTTCCCTCACCCATTTCCCCAAATCTGCTTTAAGTTTCTAGAGACTCATCCCTGCCTCTTTCTTTTTGAGGACGGGCACTTGGAATGCCTGTCCCCCACTGGGATTCTCCCTGTGAGGGCTCCATTCATCAGGAATCACATTCTTCCAGCCAAGGACAACTGCTCCCACAGGACTAGATTTCTCCTTTTCTGCCTTTAAGGGGGTCTTGTCTGACTGTCTTCTCCTCAGCAAACTGTACATAGAGGATCACCAAATGGGCTGGTTGCTCCCTGAAATGATCTTTTCTTGCACAGTTGCAGGCTGATGTTAAGAGAGAAAAATCTTATTTGCAAAATTAAACTGGCCCTTATATGGTGATGCTTTTATTTAGATAATACTCCTTTTAGTCATTGTTTTATGCTTAATTGAATATTGGGGACAGTGTGGGGAAAATGTTTCAGGGAATAAATATTTACTGACACAGTAATACTGAAAAGGAAAGGTGAGCATTTTACCTACTGGCATGTGGTTTTATTTTGTGAAGCACCTAAGTTGATTACTATAATCAGAGAAGTGTGACTAGTGAAAATAGTAGTAATACCATTTCCCGCTGAAATATCCTACTCTTACCATACAAAGATGAAATTGCTCAAATACAGATCTGTTTAGGAACTGTAGAAGAGCTCCTAGTAACACGAGCTAGAGGATATTGCTGCCTCTCCTCTCTCTCTCTGTTGTTCTTCTTTCATACGTCTAATTACACCTTCTCTCCACATTTCACACATGTACCATTTGCCCGCCCCAGTCCACGTGGCTTCTTGTTTGGACACTACAAAATCTGCTGAGCAGCCATCCAGCTTCTGTCCCTTCCCCTCCCTCCAGTCTATGCTTCACAAGAGCCAAAGCGATGTTATTAAAGGGCATATAAAGAATATTTTCAGCTTGCGGGCCTTGCTATCTTGGTCCCATCTACTCAGCTCTGATGCATCGTGAAGCCATGAAACCAAGCATGAAGCCAGCCTTAAATGATGCCTAAAGGAATCGGCATGGCTGTGTTCCAATAAAATTTCAGCCATGCAAACTAACAGCTGTCCAGTTGACCAGTTGGCCAACCCCTCCTTTAAAACTAAGGATGAGAAACTACCACTCTCTTATCTGAGGAGTTCCCTTGTCTTCCTATTTTAGGATGATAAAATCAGAACCTCCCCACCCCTGTGGCTTACAAAGTCTCCTCTGAACTCAGTTTAACATCCCTCTTTAGGCCTGTGCACTGCATCCCTCACAGATACTGACCGTTGTGGTCTGCTTGCTGTGACTTGTCCCCTCCTCATGACCTTTACATTTGCTCGTCCATCCCCTCACCTGAAACCCTCTTCCCTCCCATTAGCACTTGCCTGGTGTATTTGTTATTTTGTTTTTAATCAACTGAATTTTAGTTCAGATTCATCTCTTCAGAGTCTTCTCCATCCCTCTGTGAAAATTATTCCTCCCACATTCCCTTCACCAATCACTCTTAACCCATATAACAGACTTACTTTATTTGGAGTCCCTCACATTACGATTTATTGTATTTTGTTCATTTAATTATTATATGTCTAGAGCCTTGATTTTGCTTTTCTGGATCACCAATATCCAGATAAGTGCTTGGATCATAATTAGTCTACAATTAATGGTTGCTGAATGAATGAACCAATGACGGTATTATGTTTTGTGTTAGTTCAGAGTCTAAGTGTTAAGCATTAATAAAGGAAAAAGAATAATTCCCCAAAAAGCTGATGGAACAAAGTAAGGAAAGATGTGGAACTGCTTACTGTCATGAACCAGCGAGGGGCAGGGGAGTGAACCAGAGTGGAGTTGGTGGGAATTGAGGAAAATACAGCACAAGAGAAGACACAGAGAAGAAAGATGGGAGCGGGAGGTCCGACTGAGCTGATGCCTGCAGCCAGCCCCAAAGCACAAAATCGCGTCATTTTATAGTATGTGTACAGGGTTGTCTAGGGGGAAGTAGCTTAGACAAAACAAAAGTCATATTTTTGGTCTGATACTATGATAGGAAAATGTAAATGACTTGAATAAAGACAAATCATCTTAATAGTTTCTACTGAACATCATTAACATATGACAAGAAGTCAGAAGGGAAAGAGCACTAGGATCTCTGCATCGTTAACTAGACAAAGAAAGAACTAAGTGACTTTGGCAGAGGGAGCATGAAGAAAGGACTATGGTAGTTTTGGGAAAGGAGGAGAAGCAGTTGGGGGTTCATTCCCTGAATGTTCCCCAGGCTATGGAGCCCCTGCCACCTCACAGCCCACTCTCTGCAGCTTATGTCTGACTTGTTGTATTAACTGAGCAGAAAAAGATGGTCTAATTGCCTTAGAGGGCTTCCCGCCTTCCTCTACTCTGTGTAGCTTATCATACACCAGGGGGAAAGTTCAGTGGGCTGCACTCTACAAGACACTGAAATTCTGGAACAGTCTCAGAGAGAGCCATCGGGGCTGGGAAACAGCATCAGACCATATTCTCTAAGGAACAGTTGACACAACCTGTTTGTTAAGCCTGGCAAAGATTCAGAGTATTAAATCTTTATAATGCACCATGAGTTCAAATACCCAAGTACCACTACTCTTATGTAAAGGTGCAAAGAGTCGTTAGTCATCAGAGAAATGTCAGCGAAGTCTTTGGTGAATGTACCACTGGATACTCATCAGAATAGCTAAAGAAAAAAGATGTTACCATGTTTTCCAAGATACAGATCAACTTAGATAATACAAAGAGGTGGCAAGGATGGGGAGCAGCTGGAACCCTGCATTTATAGCAGGTTATAAACTGGTACAACCATCTCCAGAAACTATTGAACACGATTGACTAGAATTGAACTCAGCCCTCCTTAGGACTCACCCATTCCATTTCTAGATATGTACTCCATAGAAATGCATTCGTATGTGTCCTGAAAGAGATGAACGTGACAGTTGACAGCAGCTACTGATCATAGCCCAAACCAAAACATCATAAAGTAAATGTAGTCATTCGATGACTACAAAAAATAGATATGCCTCATAAACATAGGACAGACACAGGAAAGTATACATTAAAGAGTCATTCACATGACTTCATTCAGATACAGTTAAAAATAAATCTGTTAGAGTTGGGGGGGCCTGAGGATCAGGAAGGGAGTTTTGATGGCATTGATCACAGCCTCTTTCATGCTTTGGGTGCTCATTACTCAGGCTTGTCGACTGACCTGCTCCTTGATGTTTCTTGGTAGGGACGCATCAGTAACATGTTCACATTAATAACATGCTTAATGTTTCCCTCCCCATTGTAAACACAGAGCTCACAGAGCTTGCTCTGATTTCCCTCCTCAAACTCCTACACAGTCCTCTCCTATTCCAGACTCAGTAACTATAAGCATAGTTCGATTAGCATGAACCAGGCAGGTGAATATATTAAGGGATGATCCAGCTGCCTTAGAAACAGACTTGGATGAAAAAAAAAAATAACAATCTCACCTTCATAAATCATACTCAAACTCTCACTTCCTTTTTGATTTTCAGCATAAAATTTCGAAACCATACCAGTGTCCTTGATGCTGTTTCATTGCTTATTATTTCCCGAATGGATTCACGAGAATCCCTCTGTTTCCCCAGCAGAGATGTTCCCTGGCACTGTCCTCACTCAGAGCCTACCCCCTGCTTTGTGCCATTTATTGTAACTAATTGGCCCAGACTGCATGAGATCACATTGAACAAAACATGTGATGGCTCCTCTGGTTGATATGTGCTTCAGAAGGCTCCCTGAGAGTCTAAGGTTTTCATTAGTTCTTAGAGCACACTGAGTTAATTATATTGTGTGCTAGGTTTTCAGGTTGACTATTCAACCAGAGAAAGGAGTAAGCATAGAGATGCTTGGAGAGGGAGTAAAACTGTTTCTTATTTTGGCAGCCTTCAAGCATTACCCTTGGAACTTGAAAGTCTTTAGCTGTAGCCTTTCTCTAGAGGCAAAGTTGATGACCTGGGAGTGACTTACCAGATGCAGGTGGCCCGTGGAAGAAATAAAACAGGACCTCACCCCTTGCTGGAATGTGTAATTTGTGGTAAAACTTGAGGGGCCCATTAAGAAATGTTGACAGCATTCCTTCTTGAAAGGTCAGGACAAAATGAAAGCTAAAGACCAAGCCGGTTTAGATGCTGCTGTTATTCTGTGGTCCACAGTGCTTTGTCTGGGGCCAGCGTGGACACAGTGGAGAGAGGTTAAAGATCCCAGCGGTGTTCGTTTCTGCTTTAGAGCATTAGTGTACCACGGAGAAAACAAGGAGGGCTGTTCTGTGGTTAGTGGTAGAGTTGAGTCCAGGGACAGAGTAAGCTTGCTTTTATGGTTCTTTCTCAATCTGAATTCTTGTGCCCATCTGGAATGTGGCAGCCATCCTACATCCCAGAACTCTTGGCTGTTTTTGAAGTATTGGCAAGGTGCTGTGCAACCCGAAAACGATGTGTGTGGAAAGAATCTGGAGGAACCCTGCTAAGTCTTTTGCTCCTGAACAGAGCACTTGTTTCTGGGTGTAAAACAGGTTGTCACGGGACATTCCTTGACTGCTGGAAATTAGCTTAGAGATTCTAACTCATTCACAAAACCCAGCGTTGTATTTGGTTTCTTTTTAGAGAACTTTGTAAGCTATGTGTCGATTCTAACAAATATTAATTACATGAAATGTACGGCTTGTAAGCAATGATAAACAAGGGCAGTATTTATTGAAGTATTGATTTGTTCATTCATATGTGCATGGTGAATATTTTAAGTAAGTGGTGTAGACATACATACTAGTGTGGATATGAAGATAGCTGTAGATGTGGATTATAGATGGATATCAGCAAGAATCTTAAAAAAAAGGGGGAATATTCACTTAAAGAAGCCTAGTTATAAGGAGAAGCAGCAGCCATTTAGGGGATTGACGTGTTTATTTGAAAGCAAATCTGCCTTTTCCTTTTATTCATGAAGATGAATTTTAAAAATCTAAATGAGAAAAACTGGACTCTACATGCATGTAATAATGAGAGTGACTTGGAATGGGAGATCCCTGAAGGCACATATAATATATTCTTTATTCCCGTATTCCCAGCACCTTTGCATAATAGATGATAAACAGGTGATGAATGAATAAATAAAAGGAAGAATAAATAGTCTATACTTTCATCTATTGAAAGCAAAAAAAGAAAAGAAACATCACTCTTTAAATGTTCCTCCATCATAGACGAATGCTACATTTCCAGCTTTCTACTCCCAGGAGGAAAAAAAGCTTTAAATTACATCTCCCTTGGGGTGTAGTTTCCCAAAGTGATCTCCACGTGTCCCCACACGTTTGTGCTGCATGGGAGGCCACTCACGTTCCTAGCTCTGGAGTGATTTCACTCGTGCTCTGGTGGAATAAGACGTTTTACAGCAGGGACGTTTGCTGCTGACAGCCCCATCAGCCAAGGTGGCTTATTAAGAATACCGCCGCCACCATCACCACAGCAAAACAAATACTGGAGATGAATATAAGACAGATGATTTTGTTTATCTCGAGTGAAAAAGACAAGCAATGAGACCCCTGGGAGCTCTGAGATGAGAAACTTCTAAAGCTAATTGAGATATGATTAAAAAGATTGCTGTGTGTTATTGCCAGCAGTCATTGGGTTTTGTCATTAGGTTTCCCAGTGCTGGAGCAATCAAACCAGTCACGGCTTTAGCAGGCAGCAGACTGTCGTTTAGTCTATGCATTTTTTTGCAAAACGATAACTTATTAAAAGCACAGGTGGAGTTTGTAAAATAAATTCAATAAATACACTTTTTAAAAATGGGTCTCTTTGGGATGATTTATCATAGACTTGAATTTCGTCTTTTTATGTAGCAGTGTTGTCCAGTATAAACACAATGCAACCCGCATATGTGATTTAAAATGTTCTTATGGCCACATCATAACAGTAAAAAGAAAGGGAGAAATTGCTCAATATTTTCAATCAATTCAATATATCTAAAATAATATCATTTTACATGTGTGAAATATAAAAATTATTCAGATACTTTACAGTATTTTTTCTCTGCACGGGTCTTTGAATGTCAGTGTGTCTTTTACACTTAAAAAGAAATCTCGATTTTTCCTAGCCATATCATATTTAATATCTAGTGGCCATCTACAGCACAGGCAGCTCTGCCTCTACATGGCTATTGTAGGAGGTAAGCTACATGGGATCTATCACTTCTACTGGGTGGCTTGGAAATTTCAGGGCTGTGCCTTTTTATTGATAATATATTTGACAATGGGGAAAAATTCTTTTTTTCATTAATCTCTCTGTGAATCAAAACTCCCAATATTTGAAAGAATGGTATGATCACAAGGATTCCTTCATAGAATTTTTTATATTTCTTTGTGTGTATTTTTTTTTAAGACAGAGTATTGCTCTGTCACCCCAGCTAGAGTCCAGTGACATGTTCATTGCTAACTATAAGGTCAAACTTCTGCCTCAGCCTCCTTAGTAGCTGGGCCTGCAGGCATGTGCCACCAAGCTGGGTAGGCTAAGTTTTCTATTTTTAGTAGAGATGAGGATTTGCTCTTGTTCAAGCTGGTTATGAACTCAAACAATCCTGCCCTTTGGGCCTCCCAGAGTGCTAGAATTACAGGCACGAGTCTGGCCTCCTTCATAATTTTTTTAGGGAGCCATTATTAAATATTATTATTTATTTTAATTACATTTTGACCATGTAACAAATTATTATTCAGAATAAATTTCAGAGTACAAATTATCCACTTTTATATGTGGTTCATGGCAAGGTGTCATAGATGGCAAAGTCCCTTCTGAAGAAATACAGAACTATAATTCACAAGGTTATAATTAGAAAAATGTCACTGTGTACTAAGAAGGTCTCTTACATGATGATACACTCATGTGAAACTAGCCCCTTATTAAAAACATTACAGTTTTCTCATTGATAATATTTTCATCATTTCTAGTATGCTGCACATCATTTTATTTTATTTTTTATTGTTGGGGATTCATTGAGGGTGCAAGAAACCGGGTTAACACTAATTGCACTTGTTAGGTAAAGTCCCTCTTATTGTTGTGTCTTGTCCCCCAGAGGTGTGTCACACACTGAGACGCCACCTCCTCCCTCCTTCCCTCTCTCTGCTCTTCCTTTTCCCTACCCTTCTCCCTTCTTTCTCTGTCTGGTCTCCCCTTCCTCCACCCCACCATGTACTAAATCATTAACTATCCTCATTTCAAAATTGAGTACATAGGATTTATGCTTCTCCATTCTAATGATGCTTTACTAAGAATAATGTGAATGGGAGTTTGACCTCCTCTGAAGGTAGACGTCCTTCACCTCTTTTGTTAGCTATATTCATAGGTATTTCATTTTCTTGGAAGCTATGGTGAAGGGAGTTGTGTCCTTAATTAACCTCTCATCTTGGCTGTTATTGGCATACACAAAGGCTACTGACTTGTGGATATTGATTTTATACCCTGAGACATTACTATATTTTCTTGTGGTTGAGTCTTTGAGGTTCTCTAAGTATAAGATCTTATCATCAGCAAAGAAGGAGAGTTTGACCTCCTCTGCTTCCATTTGTATGCCCTTATTTCCTTCTCTTGTCTAATAATTGTATTGGTCAGAACTTCCAGCACTACATTGAATAGTAATGGTGACAGAGGACAACCTTGTCTGGTTCCAGTTCTAAGTGGAAAAGCTTTCAGTTTTACTCCATTCAGTAAGATATTAGCTGTGGGTTTGTCATAGATAGCTTTGATCAGTTTAAGAACTGTGTCCACTATGCCTATACTCTTCAGTGCTCTAATTAGAAAAGAATGTTGGATTTTATTGTATGCTTTTTCTGCATATGGTCATATGGTCTTTGTTTTATGTTTCTGTTGATATGGTAAATAACATTTATGGACTTCCATATGTTAAACCTGCCTTTACATCCCTGGAATGAAACCTACTTGATCATGATGTACAACTATTTTGATGATAAAATGTAATCTATTGGCTAGGATTTTGTTGAGAATTTTTATATCTATGTTCATTAGTGAAATTGGTTTGAAGTTCTCCTTTTTAGTTGGGTCTTTTCCTGGTTTTGGTATCAGGGTGATGTTTACTTGCCATGTGAGAGTCTGAGCTGGTGGATTGCTTGAGCTCAGGAGTTTGAGAGCAGCCTGAGCAAGATCAAGACCCCATCTCTACTAAAAAAAAAAAAAAAATAGAAGAAACTAGTTGAGTATGGTGGTGGGCACCTTTAGTCCCAGCTATTCAGGAGGCAGAGGCAAGAGGATTGCAGAATCCTAAGAGTTTGAGGCTGCTGTAAGCTAAGATGCCTTGACACTCTTCCCAGGGAGATGTCTTTGTCTCAAAAGAAAGACTTTGTCTCAAAAGAAAGTAAAGGAATTATCAAGTGAGAAATAAAGTACATGGGATAAAATACAGAATTTCATTCTGATAAGTGTTGATTGTGAAATTTACTTGAGAGTAGAACATCTTTCAGTTCAATTTTTTAATCTACAATTTCTATAGAGTACTATCATTTTAGTGGCATTTCAAAGAGGCCTTGAGCTATTTTTAGAGATCCAGAAATGAGACTGGGAACAGAGGATTTCAAGGCAGAGAGGAGTTTCTACTTTCTATTTGTATGTAGGGCCATGAGTGCAGTTAAACACTGTTAACAGCAATATGCCAACTAAATAGGAAAGGGTGCTCCTAGCCTAGATTTCCTAATTCTTGCTTTCTTTCTCTGTCGTGCCCTCCTTGTTTTCTCCTTCTGGAGGTGAGACCTACTGTCATGGTACAAGAGGTGCAGGACAATAGATGCTTAAGCCAAGAGTGAAATAGTGTCACACTTATCATGTGATCAGGCAGAAAACATTGAAGAATACAAAGTAAGACTAGTACCACATCACACATCAAATTCATGCAGAAAAACCTTCTGAGACGTAAAGTGTTTTGTTGTCCTGGAAGAAATGATTTGAAGTGGTTGGCAAGTCCATTCTCCCAGTCTGTCTCATAGTACCTTTAAATTTGGTGATTCTACTAATAAGTATTATTTCTGCTATAAAAACCTTTAGAACAGTAGAACTAAGGAGGAAAGTGGGAGCAACACACCCATGAGGTTGGCCTGATGTGGAAACTCACTTACGTGGCCTTGGCCATAAGTGACATGGAGAAAAGGTTGCTGAATGCTTATGTACTTACTGGTGGGGTTACAAAATAGTACAGCCTTTTTGGAAAGAAATATAGAGAATCCTGAGAGAACCAAAAGTAGACCTTCCAGTAGATCACATAATTCTATTGCTAAGTATCTGCTAAGCAAAAGAAAAGTCATTTTGCCATAAGGACATTTGCACCTGAATATTTATAACAGCTCAATTCACAATCACAACAATGTGGAAACAACCCAAGTGACAATGAACCCCTTACAGGACTAATAAACTGTGACATGGAATACTATTCATCCTTAAAAAGATGGAGACTTTGTATCCTTTGTATTTACTGGGAAGGATTTAGAGAACATTCTCCTAAATAAAGTATCTCCAGAATGGAAAATCAGGCATCCCGTGTGCTCCCAATACTTAGTTGAAACTAGTGGATGAACAACTTCAGGCCCACAGGAGAGAAAAGCACAGTTAAATTCAGGGATGTGGGGATGGGGGAGAGGGTTTGGTAAGGTCCCACGTAACATGTGCAATGTACAGGTATATAGCACAGACCCTGGGTGAAGGACACAACTACAACTCAGACTTTACCCGACAAATGCAAACTATGTAACCTAATCATATACACCCTCCTATTAACCTGAAATAAACAAAATGAAACGAAGAGGGAACAGTTGATGGAGAAGAATGTCACTGTCCTCAGGAACTGGTGCAATGAGGAAGGATGTTTTTCCTGGCTCTCCTTAGTTGATTTTAAGTTAATACAAATTTTACATTCTTTCATTTATGGTCTGCAATATTAAGATAGCCACATCCACAAAGTTTAATGACACCCCCCCATCCAACATGAAAATTTAGCCAGCTTCAACATTTGTTGTTAAATTTATAAGTCTTAAATCTTGGCTTTTGTAGAAGAGGAGGATTTCTACAGTTTTAGTTTGAAAAATGAAAATATTGCTATTGTTAGTTTAGTAGAAACAGAAGTCTTAGAATTCCACAAATAAACCACAAAACATATTAAACATGAATAAACCATAAAATTCAAAATTCAAAATTGTATTCATTAAAATCCCTTTGAATTTGTACTATTTTTGTTGATAATTAAAACATGTTTGCAGAATCTCACAAACGGGAGCGATTACAGAGTTATTATTTCACAATGAAGTTAGCGCATCGCTTAAACAAAACCTGTGACGGCAGCAGGCGGGTGGTTCCCGAGCAATGCAAGCAGCAGGATGATTTGGTCCTCCACTCTCTGAGCAAGCAGCATTTAATAATTTTCTATACTTTTGAGGAACTGGAATCCTACTCCATGCTTCATCACTGTCGCACTTAAAATTCAGAAATTTAATTTGAGGGTAAGATTTCCGTTACTTTTTATCAAAGCAGAATGGAGGTGCATACGTTTCAGTAAACTTATTTGACTAATTGCAAAATACGGTATCTATTGAAAATTAACAAGTTGTACATTGCAATACCACAAATGTAAATATGGTGAGCCAATTAATATGTCCAAAAATAAGCACATGAAAATTAGGTAGGACATAATTAACATTTTTAAAAAACTAATTGTCTACTTATTGAAATCACAAGCATTTCCCTTTCTTTTCTCTGCCCTGTAAAAAGCAAACAGCAGCCCCCAAATTTCAGAGAAATCACATAATTGGTAATTAGGAATGGCTAATAATGGGTTATAAGCCACTTGAAATCTTTTTGACATTACAGTAGACAGTAAATAAAGCACAAAGTTATATTAACTCAAAGTGCAAATTATAGTATTTCCTTTAATATTTAATGAGTATACTTTAAATTATACTCTAAAGTTAAAGTTTGATATATAATCTGTTATGGCTGGCGTGTTTTTTTCCATGTATTTATATGTGTGTGTGTGTATTTTTGTATGTTTCTCTTTTACCAACAAATCCCAATGGATGATAATGATCTTTATTTTGATAAAAGTTATTGCTGTTGTGTATTTTCTAATGGAAAGTAACCATCAAGAGCCAATCCCAATAACTCAAAGGAAAACACTGAAATACCTCATGCATACATGATTTCTGTGCCCACGACTCCAAAGTCACCTGAAGAAGATGTCCAAGGATGCATAGAAAATGATCTTTGGATCAATTCTTACTATAGTGAACATGAAATCAATTTACCTGAAAAGCTAGGTACATTTTTCATTTTGCCCTTCTTCTTTCAAGTTAAATGATTACTCAGTTTTCAAAAACAAAATAATAATGATGACTGTCACCAACACTCTCCTGGCACATTTCAGGTGGTAACCATTGTATTACAGTCTGCGTGAATGAGTGCAGTTGTGCAGTGCAGGTGATGTACTATGTACTTGGGGACCTAATCCATTTCTGTGCTGGGTATTTGCATCCATTGATTGGCTAGCTAATTCTGAAAAGTAGGTAATCTTTTACCTGCAGTTCAAAGACTCGCTGAAGGGTCTTATTCCTTTTGGTTATTATAGGGACAGCCTGTTGGTCTGCACCACTAACATCACTTCAAAATGAATCTTAAAAGGAAAAAGTGTGCATCTTAAAATATATTGTAATGCAAAAGGGGGGGGGCTGGGCTCTTAGTGTTCTCAACCCCAATCATTTGGCTTGAGAAGACTTTATGATCTCTCTATGCCAAAAAAGACACATGCCATATTATCCACAGCTCTCAGGGACCTAGACAGTTACATGTGAATGAGTCTAACCAGACACTTAGGAGGCTGAAAGCTCCCTGGAAACCAGAGATAAATAGGAGGAATTTCAAAATAGCTATATATCAAAACTTTGAATCTGTGGGAAACTTTTACAGCAATTTGTAATCTCCTAAATATGTGTGAGAGCAGCGCTGACATCTATGAACTATGAGTAACAGGATTGCTATTGTGTCCTGTTGCCATATACATACATCTATTTTTAATGTGCTCCAGTATAATTTTTAGTTCAAGATAATACATGCCATTGCTCTTTAATGATAGTGCTGAATAGAATATTGATTAGAAAACAGTCTGAATCAAAGATAATTGATGAGGTGAGTGAGACGGGGCATTTTCCTTCTTCATTTTTACAAAACTACAGATTTCTCAGCTATAATAATATACATTCAGGTACAATCAAGAAGGGTCTTATTCCTTACAACATATTAATGCAACCTATGAATTAATTTTCAAAATGAAAATGTCTGAATTCAAATTAAATATAGTCTTAGGTTAAAATTTTGAACTACAATGGATGAATTTACCAGGTGAAAAAAAAAAGTATCATTTGCACAAGAGAGAGAAGGTACTGACCAGTGTTTGTGGCTTGTTTAAATGTGTCTTTCAGTCCAGTTCTTGAAAGGAAGGTACGTAGCTTTGTAAATCATGATATTCATGATATCATTTACTCTGATACATATTAAAAGAACTGAACGCTGTGGGAAACGCTGCCCACTTTTGTTAGGTAAATCCAGAAAGGCACACAATTTGCTGTTTTAAGATTTGCATGGTTTTCTGAGAAGATGAAGATGAAAGTTGTAAGGAAATTGACTATATTGACCCTTCTTCATTTTTCAAGATGCCATCACAGACATTCTTTACTTAACCCTGTCTTGTACTCCACTCTGAAACTATAATTGTGCCTTTTTTCTTTCTTCCTGCTATTTCCTTGTTTTCAGATTATCCTGCATATATTGCTTGACCATTGGACTACGGTTGGCTGGTGTGAGTTGAACAAACAATTATACATATCTACAAACAGATAATAGAATCCTGATCATGCGATTTTCTTTCAAACAAGAAGACTAAGATGGTCTCTTAATAGGTTTTTAGTGGCCTGAGAGGACTTCTAATGTATGAAGCTATATTAGTCATTTAAGTAATATTTTCATGAAAATGACAGGATTTTTTCTACATTTGTACCATATTTTTAAATTTTCTGAAGTACGTGAAGATAGCTCCCATTCTTAGAAATGCTTTGATTAAATAAAAGCAATAGTGCTGTATTCTTTCATAGAAACAATTTGGAAGACTTAATAAAAGTAGACCAAAGTTAAGCACTTATTTATTTTTAGAAAATACAATTTAATTGAACATAATTTATATCTTTTTACCTGCTTTTACTATGTCTTGAGAGGTTCACAGAGCCTCTGTTAACTATAGAAGATGACTCAGTAACAATTTCTGGGAAAAATATATTTCTTAAAATTGGTAGAGGCATTATTTCTGGAAAGATTAAGAAAGTGAATATATTATTTTTTAAAAAAAGGCTTTCTGTTTTGTGCAAATGTCAATTGCTAAGACTATGTACTCACGACTATTTACTCTGGAAAACAGTTTTGGCAAAGTGTTACACTTCTTTTGAAAGTCTATTCAGAGTATTTGATGATATTAAAAGTCCCAAAGCTTACTCTGAGATCAGATTTTTCTTCATTCTCAAACAGAAGTACATTTTTAAAAATATTTGGAATTGTCGAACCTTTGACTTGAAGCAACACAGAAACTCGCTTGAAGTTACAACTCTTAAACTTCCCATATGTTCAGATTAGAGACGTCTACACATGGTGCCAGATTAATATCTCTTTTCTACCCTGACCAGCAACTTGCTAACCTCGAATGGCGTCAGTCCATTTTTTATTTTTCACTTTTGAAAATATCAGCATAATGCAATGTAAATTAAAGAACATAGTGGTACTTCATATAATATGGCTCAGTGCTTGCCGAACAGTAGTGTTTGAATAAATCTTCATAGCTAATGGAATGTCTGAGTGAACTCAAACACCATATTATTATCATTATTAAGATTTTCCTGTATTAGTATTTTTGCCATTAAAGAGCTGCATGTCCTTGGTCCATGACTTACCCAAATTACTTTTAGAATAGTGATATCTGGTCTGGGTTTGTGGACTGATCATCCAAAATTTGCCATGAGTGCAGGGACCAGAAAAGATTAATCTGGGTCATTTTGTGACAGTGTTTTTCCCCATGTGTTAGTTTCCCATAGCTTCTCCATATTTTTAAGTGATACTTATCATATTACTTTTAAAGCAATGTTGAAGTCCATGTACCAGCCATTTCAGATATTTACATAAAAAAATGACTTTAAAACAGAGTCGACAAGGTTGCCGGCTTTTTTTCACCCTGCACACAAATTCTCATGGTTAATGATATCAGCATCAACACACCCCCTCACAAACAGTGATTCTCGAAGCCAGAGGGACGGGGTTGGGGAGGACGAGAGAGAGACAGGGGGACAGAGTATACCTCATGGGAAATCATATTTTAATTTCATTTTATAGACTTGACAGTTTACAAGAAAGAAAAGAATATTTGGTCTCTAGAGATTCCAATGCTCTTTATAAAAGGACTGTGCTCATTTCCTTGTCTTCCACCTGGAGATTCACTGCTTTAAGAATTTCCTAGTTCACATCAAACCTGTTTTTATTCGGCCCACCAAAAGAGCTCTTGAGGATCATTTAAGCTCTCCAAGTGTACTTTGCTTAAAAATAGAAAGAGAGAGAGAAGGAATACCAGTGGTTTCGGTGGAGATACACTGACGTTTGGCCAGTTCCCCAAACCACAGATCAGAAATGAGGTGGACCAAGAAGAAACTGCTATTGAAAATTGTGGGGAGAGGTAGGGGCTGAAGTGCTGTGGGCCAAGGTGCCTTTCCCATTGGTTGACATGTGCATGACTTCATGGGAAAATCCTTAAGACCTCCAACAATGGCCTTTCCCCAACCTGGACAATAACTAAGAGAAGCAAGCTAGTTACCTTGTGAGGTTTTCTCCCTCTTTAACCATGACATGTGGCTTCCTTCACGTGCACTTGAGAATCACACTTGAAATACGTATCAGAGGGAATAGTTGGTCTTGTATGTGCTGAAGCTCATAAGAAAGATTTTTATTTATTATAAATGATAAATAAGTAAATAGAAATCTTTTTATTTCTTAACTATGTATAGGAGTATATGTGAAAAAATATATATAAAGAAAGAGTATTACATGCCAGGAGCTCTTCCAAGTTCTAAAAAAAGGTTAGGGTGGAAGCCTTTAGGAAATCGCTATCTGGGTGGAATATGTCATCCTAAGACGGTGTGGAAAGTAAAGTCACACAATGATTGAGATAAGTAAAATATGTATTCTGTCAGATGGTGAGTACTATAAAGAAAAATAAGATGAGAAAGGAGACGGGGAGTGTTGGGGGAAGGGCTTTCATTGTATGGTGCAGTCAGGGAAGGCTTCACTGAATTTGAATTAAAAACTGAAAGGAGAGGAGATGAGTTATGTTATTTCCCTCAATTTGGACTGTCACTGTCCCTTTTAAATTAAAAATGTCCTAGGTCAGTGATCAATTGTGTTCAATAACTAATAAAATAATTGTAGAATATTTTTAAAACTATAAACCATTAGAGAATACTACAGTAATGGGGCATTGTTCTTCTGTGCTTCTATGGCCTAATTTAAATTACACTTATAATTCATTGTCGATGTACATTTTGAAGAAAATGTGCTAAGGAAGGTTTGAGCAAGAAAATGAGGCCAGATTAGGGTACATAAAAGAGTAACCACGTAAAGTAAACATGTAGCTGAAACTAAATTATTTACTTTATAAACATTTCAAATGCCAGAGTCTAATTCAGTGGACATGTGTTTTCTTAAAGCATTGTGCAGCAATTAAGGATAAAGACTGAAAAAAGTCAAGGTCAATAAGCAGCATTCTGTAATTAGGCCAGAGTTAAGGCCGCATTTTTCTAGGAGGAATTAGAAACATGATCAGAATGGTAAGTGGAGCTGAAATTGATAAACAGTTTAATATTACAATTGTTTTATTGTACTCTGACAGTATCGCATTTGCTAAACAATGCAAATCCTTTATGAGATAAAATCTCTTGGTCATATTTCAAAGTTTTCAGTAGAAAGCAAGTGACAGTTTAGGTTGCAAGATAAATTAGATGAATTTAGTTCTAATTCCAAAGAACAAAGATCTGAAATGATTGAAAAATAACTTTACTTACAAAAATAGTAAATACAGAACTAAAAAATTTACAATCCTGATTACAATCTGGGGCACTGTGGCTCATTTGAGGCAAAGCTGCAAAACATCATTTATTTATGTAGCAAACTATCTAAGAGAGAAAATCATGTTGTTAACATCAATGGTTCTAGGAAAGCAATGAGTAACTCGTTTTCCTTTTTTTTTTTTTAAAGCTTAGTATTAGAGAAAAATCATGGTATTCATTTTATAATTATTAAAGAAACCAGATATTTAATATATGAAATATATCACGAAATTAGTTTTTCTGTTTTGTTTGAACTTGTATACATATAGGGTATAGATAGTCATCCAGGGGGTCCCCAGTCTTCCCTACAAGACAGGGAGCCAAGTGGATGGTGTTAGATTGTTGCCTCCCCTTTCTCTTGCCCAAGTTCTACATATTTTTGTTATTGTTACTTCTTTTGCAAGTGTGGAGTTCAATGATGAACTTTTGCAGATATAATAAAAACGGTAGAGTCCCCACCCAGAGTTTAATTTATATTGTACTCATCTCCCTGTATTTGCGTTTCCTTTCTACTCTTTCTGTCCAGCCATCTTCTCTTGCAGAAATATATGTAACTTTATTGATGAGTAAAGAAAGAACATAAAATCCAGGATTGTTAGTTTTACTTTGCCCATACCCCAATCAGAGCTTACCCCTAACATTTTGTACACTCAATCTGCTTGTACTGTCAGGATGACCCACCTGCGGAATTTTCTGTTAGTCTTCAGTTACACACTCTTCTAGTATTCCCAATCCTCTGTTGAATTCTCTCTTGTTTTACATTGTTTTATCAAGTTACGTTTTCTCCCAACATTGCAGCTACAACTTCTCAGAAAGAACTATATTTGCCTTTGCAGAATTTTCATCCCAGTTAGGACAGAGTCAAAAAATGATAAAGACTTGGGAGGCTGAGAAAAGAGAATCACCTAAGCCCAGGAGTTGGGAGTTGCTGTGAGCTGTGTGACACCAAGGCACTCTACCGAGGACAATAAAGTGAGACTCTGTCTCTACAAAAAAAAAAAGATAAAGAATCAAAAGAATGAAATTGCTGAAGAAAATGTAACAAATGTCCCATTGTTTTGAGAGATGCTTAAATGTCAGGATTAATTCACCCTGCTTTCTGCTAACAGATTGTTTTATAAGAAAGGACAGGTAGCAGGTTTGACGTTTGACATAAATGAATACTTTGTGGTGTCTAAATTTCTATTTGTGGAGATTGGTCTTCAAACTGAAATTTTAGAATGAACCATTTGTTTGTTTTGGTTTTTTGTTTTTTTTTTTGTAGTTTGTGGCCAGGGCTGGGTTTGAATCTGCCACCTCTGGCATATGGGGCTGGTGCCCTATTCCTTTGAGCCACAGGCGCTGCCCTAGAATGAACAGTTTGAAATAAGAATGATATAGAGCTGTAATTCCACCTACGCATACCAAATGAGCTGAATTTAAATACATGATGGCCTTACTTCTGTTTTGATAGTCTTTATAGATGAGTAAAAACCTCCTGTACTTCACTGCCAGGTAGAGAGTTTGAAGAAACTGGACCTAAAATGTGGATTACGTGAATTCATGTTCTATATTCTTTTGTATATGCCGAGCTTCAAGGGAAGGTTGTAGACGTTGTGTCATTACAATTTAGGAAAGATTTTTCAACCATTTCATGATAACCTTGTGAACAAGATGGATAAATGTGGGCCAGATGACAGGACAGACAAGTGGATTTGCAGCTGACTGAACAGTTGTTCCCTGATGGTTGATTAATGTGTCGATATCAGTGTAGAGGTTGACTTCCAATGTCATTACTCTTGATGCCATTCTTGGCTATGTCTACGTAGTTCATCACTTTTATCAAAGATCTGCACCATGACAGGAAGCGTGCTCATCAAATTTGCTAATGTTACCAGTCTTGAAGAAAATAAATATGATGGTGGTAGAATCAATATTCAAGTCCTCTAAACAGGCTGGAGGCATAGATGCCAATAAAACAGAGGAATATTGTCACTGAAAGATTTTTGTCCCATGCTGGAGTCTGCAGTACTGTGTACACAGCTAAAGGAGACGCTGAAGATCATGTTTCACTGTGGAAAAATGAGTGGGCAGGTGTAAGTGGAGAGAGAAGTTCCACAAAGAATACAGAGAGGGCCCGAGGTTAGAGAAATAGAGTGAAGAGGTTAAAATAGAATCACTTATAGCTTGTTAGCTGCCATCAGAGGTTTAAGGAAATGGTGGACTGTGGATTGGAGAATAACTTCCCAGAGTCTACCTGGGCTCAGAGCTAGAGACTGCAGGTGGAGAAGATGTGCATAGATAGAAAGGGCCTGATAGAAAGAGCATCCCACACTCAAGTAGACAGGTGCAGATGTCACAGATCCTGTGGTATTGGAGAAACACCAAAACTATGGTGTCTGAAAGACTTATTATAAGCATTTGGTAAAACACCTAATTGTCTTGAACTTCCGTTTTCTTAACAGTAAAAGGTGACCAATACTATTAATCTCGATAGGTAAAACAACAAATCCAGAATTAAATGGAAACTTTCAAATCTATCATCGTAAATTATTCATCGTTAGCCTAAAATTTTCTCTGTAATTTTCAACATTTTTACTGTGGCTTTCCTATTCTTGTTCCTGGTTTTCAACTTTCCTTGTTTATAGGTTTTAGCTTTGAAAAATCTCTTAAATTTGCCTGTGATTTGTCTGTTTTATTACACTCTGCTATGACTCAACTCTTTGTTTATATTATTCTAATTTTAATGGTTTCTAAATAATTATCATTCCTTTTATCTTTATTATTTGCTTTTATTTTTCTTTTTCGCAAAGATCTTAAGATCTATGCTTAATTCTTTGATTCTTTTATTTTTTCCTTTTCTTTTTTAACTAATATGGATATTTGGGTTTATGAATGTTTTCCCATGTATTATTCTGACCAATATTTCATATCTCCTGCTTCTACTAGGATTGTTTCTAAGGTGGGTTTGTTTCCATCCTGGACAAAAGGATGTTTGGAATTATTGATCTGAAGTATTTTAAAGTTTTTTTGCTGATACTTAGTAGTATTAATTTGTAATTTTATGGTCTTTATAGTAATAAAATTGATACATATAATTTCTTATTTTCTATTTATTAAGTTTGAGTTTTCGCTTAACATATTAAAAATATTTTGGAGGACATATTTATTCTTGCCTGAAGAAGTTCAATTCCTTTTATACTATGTTTCTATCCATTTCAGCTTATTTTCAGTTTTTGCTAGTGTGTTTGTCACTAGATAACTTCTTGTGTGGATAATTATTCCTCCTGTTGCAGTTAACAGGGTTGTCCTCTGCACACCAAAGATCTCCCCTCCCTGCCTGACTTGCATTGCTAGTCTTTTTTCTGAACTCTGACTTTTATAAGCATTGTTTATCCTTTTCTCCTTTCCCTTCGTCAGCTCAAACCTTACATTCATGAACATTCACAACACCATCTCTACCCAGGAACCCTGTTTTCAATATGCTTTTCTAATCCATTACTGTGTATCTCCCCACAGCCATGAATTCCACTTCTCAGTGCCCCCATCTGACCACATCCCAGGAAGCCCCGTGGGAGTCTCTACCTGAATTCCCACCAGGAGCTGCAGCTCAGGATATTTAAAAATAAACTCATTTTCTTCCCCTAAACTTGCTTTCCTTGTTCTCTATTTCTCAGTTGATACATGCTTCTACTTTTATAAACAAGAAAAATAG
Organism: Arctocebus calabarensis; assembly: GCA_963573935.1. Classification (NCBI taxonomy): domain Eukaryota; kingdom Metazoa; phylum Chordata; class Mammalia; order Primates; family Lorisidae; genus Arctocebus; species Arctocebus calabarensis. The sequence goes on from CAUYON010212401.1 coordinate 31,578, forward strand.
AGTGTTGCCATTTTACTTGACATCAAACACTGTCAAATTTTGTAATATAAATATACCTTTCAAATCTGTTTTCTCCTCTCCATCTCCATAGCAGGAGCCAGCCCAAACTCCATTCTCTGAGCAAGGTCAATCCATTACCAACATTGAGGGGAGAGTCCTTATTTACATGCAAACTCAACTCATTATTCCCTTCACAACTAAATTTAAGCTCCTGATTCTCACAAAATAGAGCTCAGACTATTTAGTATTGTTTACTTGACTTTTCAGTTCATTATTTGTCCTTTTCTGAACTCCAGGCTCAAAACTCACAATTCTAGATGTTCTCCTGTGTTCTTCTACATCCTGGACCTTTTTATTGTCTCTTTCTTCTGCTGGGAATGTCTCTTCTTTTGGCCCCTTATTTGATCTAGTGAGTTTTTATCATCTTCTGAGTTTCTCCCCAAAGGTCCTCATTTATGATTCTTTCTAACACTCCTCTCGTCACTTCATAACCGAAGTCACTTACTTATGTATATTCTTCATGTTGCTACTTACCAAACTATAGAAATCCCCAATTTACAATGGTTTGGTTTAAATTTTTATTATTATTTGTTTTTATTAAATCATAGCTGTATACATTAATGCAATCATGGGGTACAATGTGCTGGTTTTATATATAATTTGAAATATTTTCATCAAACTGGTTAACATAGCCTTCATGGCATTTTCTTAGTTATTATGTTAAGACATTTATATTCTACGTTTAGTAAGTTTCACCTGTACCCTTGTAAGATGCACCCTGGTAGGTGTGGTCCCACCAATTACCCTCCCTCCACCCCTTCATTTTTTTCTCCTCTCCTCCCTCTCCCCTTTCCCCATATTCTTGTGCTATAATTGGGTTATAGCTTTTGCTATAGATTAGCTTCATAGTAGGGCTGAGTATATTGGATACTTTTTCTTCCACTCTTGAGATACTTTGCTAAGAAGAATATGTTCCAATGCCATCCATGTAAACATAAAAGAGATAAAGTCTCCATCTTTTTAAAGGCTGCATAATATTCCATGGTGTACATATACCACAATTTGTTAATCCATTCATGGGTCAATGGGCACTTGGGCTTCTTCCATGACTTAGCAATTATGAATTGGGCTGCAGTAAACATTCTGGTAAAAGTATCTTTGTTATAAAGTGATTTTTTGCTCTTCTGGATATGTACCTAGAAGAGGAATTATAGGATCAAATGACAGGTCTATTTTTAGATTTCTAAATATTCTCCGAACATTTTTCTAAAATGTTGTTGTTACAATGGTATGAAAGTAATAGGAATTCAGTGTAAATTATACTTTGAATTTTGAATGCTGATCCTTTACTGGGCTAGCAGTATGTGGGATGACACTATTTTGTGATGCTGAGCAGTGGCAGAGAACCTCATCATCTCCCAGTCAGCCATGTGACCATGAGGGTAAATAACTGATACCCTACAGTGTACTGCAGGGCCAGCACTTTAGGGTACTGTATTTTATGTTTACAAAACACCTCTCTTTGTCTCCTTCTTATGGTGAAAAGAAAAAGAAGAAGGTCATTACTCTCGAGATGAAACTCATGATAATTGACCAGCATAAAGGTGCTAAGCTAGTAATGGCCATTGCATGTGAGTCAATACTTTCACAATTCGCAATCTTCACCTTCAGAACAGTTAAGGAGCAAATTAGTGACACAGTGAAATCACCAGCATCAGTTAAGTCCACTGTGATTGAAAAGAAAAGAGCCCGGCTGATTGACAATATGGAAAAATTAGTTTTTGCATGGATAGAAAACAAGATACATAACTGCTTATTGCCCATTCTCCTGATGATCCAGGTTAAGACAAGAATGTATTGAGATACGCTAAAATAGCCTGCAGGTGATCCTATGGTTACGCAAAAGTTTATTGCAAGTCATGGTGGTTCTAACTGTTCAATAGGTGCCATAAATTCAGGTATCATAACATGAGTACTGACAGCAAGGCAGCAAGTGCTGATACCAAAGGTGCCGAAGCTGCTGAGGAAGAGCTGCATAGGGTAATTGTGGATGAAAAATATTTCCTAGAATAGATACTCAATGGTGCTGAGATGGGCTAGTTCTAGAAGCTTATGCCAAAGCATACATACATTCATGAAGAATCTGTAATAATGCCAGTTTCAAGGCATTCCAAGACCATGTAACACTGCTTTTGGGTGGAAATGTTGCAGAGTTCAACTTAACGCCTTTGTTCATCTATCATTCAGTGAAATCTAGATCATTAACTCATGTGGTCATGTATACTCTTCCTTTTTATTATCACCATAACCAGGAAGCTGGAGGAAATCAGATTGATGCAGACTTGTTTTTGAACAGCATACCTTTCAAGGTTCTTCTTACCTTAGACATTGATCCAGGGCATTGGATTTAGAACATATCAATGACATGGATCCTGACATAAAAAGTGTGCATTTGCACCAAACACAACAGCACTTATTCAACCAATGGACCGAAACTCAACAGCTGCCTTCAAGGAATATTATTTATACCAGATGTTTGACGGAATCTATCTGAACATCCTGAGAGCTTTGGAAAGATTTTAACACTCTAAGTACCGACCAGTGTATAGCTGCAATGTGAAAAAAAATCACACAGCAGTTTATGTTTTTTTTTTTTTTTTTTTTTTTTTTTATTGAATCATAGCTGTGTACATTAGTTCAATCATGGGGTACAGTGTGTGGGCTTCACATGCAATCTGAGATATTTTTGGAAGAACAGATTTTTATATTAGATCACAACTGTGTGCATTACTGCATTTATGGGGTATAATGTGCTGATTTTATATACAATTTGGAATGTTTACATCAAACTGGTTAACATATTTACCTCACTTATTTAATTGTTGTGTTTAGACATTTTTACTCTACTAATAATATATTTGACATGTACAGTTACGATATGCACAGTAGGTGAGATCCCACTGATTACCCTCCCTTCACCCATCCACCTCCCCGTCCCTTCCCCTCCCCTCCTCTTCTTTCCTTCTTTCTGGGTTATAATTGTGTTTTATCTTTTGTATGAAAGTGTGGGTGATTATATATTGATTTCATAATAGTATTGAGTACATTAGGTATTTTTTTCCATTCTGAGATACTTTATTAAGAAGAATATGATCCAGCTCCATCCATATAAGCATAAAAAAGTAAAGTCTCTATCTTTTTATGGCTGCATAATATTCCATGATATACATATACCACAAACTGTTAATCCATTCATGGGTTAATGGGCACTTGGGCTGCTTCCATGACTTGGCAAGTATGAATTGTGCTGCAATAAACATTCTTGTCCAAATGTCTTTGTTGTAAAGTGATTTGGGGTCATCTGGATTATATACCTAGTAGAGGAATTGCAAGATCAAATGGCAGGCCTACTTTTAGTTCCCTAAGTGTTCTCCAAACTTCTTTCCAGAAAGAATATATTAGTTTGCATTCCCACCAGCACTGCAGAAGTGTTCTCTTCTCTGAAGACATGAGTACAGATTCCAAAATCTTTAATGAAGATTCTGCTGTTGATGATAAATTACAAGATATAAAATAATAAATTACAAGATTTCAGTGCCTGAGGAACAGCAAGAATCAGACATCAATGAAGAGGGTTTTATAAACTTGTTGGCATTGAAAGTGAAGAGTTTTCCAATGAGGAATTGATCAAACTGGAGGAAGAAAAGTAAAAACATTGAGGCAGAGGTAGACGATATCTGAGACAAAAAGAAAGTTCATGGCAAAGAAACTGGTGGAGACATTTAGTAAGATCAGCAGTGGCATAAGGATGTTAGAGGAAATGGAACATCAATTACAAGAGGTTTGGAAGAGCTGACAGATAGATACAGGGTGCTCTTGCTCACTATAGAGAAATATATAATGTATAGAAGAGACAAACTCGAGTTAAAATTTGTTATCTTCTTGAAGCGCAGTGCACCTGCTGAGCCATCAACAAGCACCAATACCTCAGCATCTTCTACCAGCCATTATCCAGCCTCACAGAAGAGAGAGAAATTAATGATCCTGTCATTGTAGGTCCCCCCCCTCACCCAGCAATTAATTTCAGTTCAATGATTCAAACATTCTTCAGGCCCAGTGTCTTTTCTGTTCCGTATGTTAATAGTGGATACGCACACAACCATTTTGTGTTTCACTTTCAGTACATCATTCAATAAATTACATGGGATGCTGAACACTTTATTATAAAGTAGGCTTTCTGTTAGATGATTTTGCCTAACTATATTCATGTAAGTGTTCTAAGAATGTCCACAATAGGATAGTACGCTGTGATGTTAGATGTATTATATACATTTTCTTTTTGAGACAGAGTCTCACTCTATAGCCCTGTCTAGAGCGCCGTGGCATCATCATAACTCACAGCAACCTCACACTCCAAGGATCAAGCAATCCTCCTGCCTCAGCCTTCCGGAGTAGCTGGGACTACAGGTGCTCAGCACAATGCCCAGCTGATTTTGCTATTTTTAGTAGAGACAGGGTCTTACTCTTGCTTAGGCTTGTCTCAAACTCCTGACTATAAGCAATGTTCTCACCTTGGCCCCCCAGAGTGTAAGGGTTAGCCACTGTTAAATGAATTTTTAACTTACCATAATTTCAATTTATGATTGATTTGGGATGACATAACCCGACCATAAATTAAGGAGCATCTGTATAGGGCAGGTTCCTGTTTAGATGTCTGTCTTCTCTTCTAGACTATGACATTTTCAGGGGAGGGTCTTATTCGCCTCTTAATACACAGTTTTTAGTCTAGTGTTTATAGTATGAGTTGATAATGTAATGATGTTTCAAGTATGATATTTGCTAGATGAAATATCAAAATATGATACTACAATTTCCTTCTGATTGTCTTTTTATAATAGCGTGATAATCTTATTATGGTACTTATTGCCTTTAATTCTATTTTGGTTAATATTATCATTCATGCTATTCTTTTGTTCATAGTTGATTGATAGGTCTTTGTTGAATATCTCAATTTTAGCCTTTTAATGACATATTACTTTATAAGAAGACAATTTTTGGATTTTTTTTTTTGAGACAGAGTCTCACTAAATTGTCCTCTGTAGAGTTTAGTAGCATCACAGCTCACAGCAACATCAAACTCTTAGGCTTAAGCAATTCTCTTGCCTCAGCCTCCAAGTACCTAGGACTACAGGTGCCCTCCACAATATCTGGCTATAAAAAAATGCAATCTGAGAATCTCTCCCTTTTAAGAGGTGAGGGAGACAATTTCATGTTTAATATAGTAGTTCCTATTTTTCAATCTCTTCCATTTCTTTTTAATACTTTGGGAATCCTTTTGGTTTATCTTTTCTTTTTTATGTGGAGTTTTGCTTATTTCCTTCTATCTTTAAATGATTTAACATTAATTACTCAATATTTAACTATCAGTGCCTTTTGCAAAACATTATGCAACCTTCCCAATTCTGCATATTCTTATCTTTTTATAAACAATAAGAAATTGTGACCATTTGGATTTATATTCAGTTTTCATTCTATTTCTTCTTTCATTCATAATTAACGGGTGATAGGAATTATCTATTTATTTCTGATGTTGCTACAGTTGCTAGGGGGTCTTTTTCATAAAATCTTTTCCCAAGCCAATTTTTTCAATCATTTTCCTCACACTCTTCTTCTAGAATTTTTATTGTTTCATGTCTTAAATTTAAATCTTTTATCCAGCAAGAGTCAATTTTTGTCAGTGGTGAGAGGTGTGGATCTAGTTTCAGTTTTCTACATATGGCTAACTAGTTCTCCTAGCACCATTTATTAAATAGGTATTCTTTACTCCAGTGCATGGTTTTGTTTGGTTTGTCAAAGATCAGAGTGCTATGTGGCTGGTTTTATCTCTAGATTCTCTATTCTGTTTCATATACCTACACCTCTATTTTGTGCCAGTACCATGCTGTTTTGATCACTGTACACTTTATATCTTGAAGTCAGGTGATATGTCTTCAGATAGGTTTATACTAAAAATTGTATAGGCTATTTGGGGTTTTTCTGGTTCAATCTGAAATGAAGTACTACGTTTTCAACTTCTTCCAAGTATGATATTGGTGCTTTGATAGGGATTGGATTAAAACTGTAGATTGCTTTGGGTAGTATAGACATTTGAACAATGTTGATTCTTCCCAACCATGAGCATGGTATGTTCATCTATTTGTTAACGTCTTCTGCTCTTTCTTTTCTCAGGGTTTTATAGTTCTCTTTAAAGATATCTTTCACATCCTTTGTTAGATATCTTCCCAGATATATCATCTTCTTTGGAGCTACTGTAAAAGCTGTAGAATCTTTGATTTTATTCTCAGCTTGACTAGTTACTGGTATATATGGAGGCTACTGATTTTGGGGCATTGATTATGTATCCCGAGATGCTGCAATATTCCTTGATCACTTCTAAGAGCTTTATAGGTGTGTCCCTGGGGTTTTCTAGGTCATCTGCAGAGAGCAAGAGTTTGACCCTCTTTGTCCCCTTTTGAATACTGTTGATCTCCTTCTCTTTCCTGAGTGCAATGGCAAGGACTTACAGCACTATGTTCAATAGCAGTGGTGACAGTGGGCATCCTTGCCTGGTTCCAGTTTTGAATGGGAATACTTTCAGTTTTACTTCAGTATGATATTGGCTGATACAAAACCAATATATAGACAACCACATGCCCACACAAATGATGAAATACCAATATAGTTTAGCAAGGGGGAGGGGAAAGGAAGGGGAAGGGAAGTGAAATGGAGGGGGAAGGCAATTGGCAGGATCTCACCTAATGTTCACAATGTGAGGGTATTCAGCATATGCCCTGGATGAAGGACTTGACCAACTACAGCATGAAACTTATCTTAGAATTGCAAACAATGTAACCTAAAAATGTGTACCCTCATATTAATTTGAAATTTAAAGAAAAGAATTATTGCTAAGATTAAATAAGAAAAATAATTATTTAAATGAATTATTATTATTATCAGTAATCATAATAAGCGTAATTCTTTACTTATGTCTTCAGATATTAGCATTTACTATGGGTGTTAGTAGATTCTTCAGCAGGTATTGTAGTAAATGTCTTTAGTGAGTTTTCTAAGTCTTTCCACATATACTACTGCATTGTTTTCATGCATGAATGAAAATTAATACCCCAGTTTTAAGTAAATATAATTTTGTTGTTTTGTGCCTTTGCCTTCTCATAGACAAAAATAGATTTCTGATTTATATTTTATAATAGAGTATCTACACTGTCTTCTGAAAAGTGCATATGATATAGTTGTCTCTCTTTCTGCTTTAAAATGAGACTCTTTTAGTTGGATTCAGTTTCTGGTTATTGTATGATATCTGGGAATCAAAGTTGTTATTTTTAGTCCTATTTCTTGTACAGTTTTGAAATATTAGATCAATAATACTGTTTGTTTCAGAATGAAACATTGAATCATTTTTGATTGCACAGTGAATCATTTTTTATTCTTCAACTATCTCAACTTCTCACAAACTTTTTCATCTTTTAATTTGGTGGTCCTGCATTATCTTTAAGTGTGTTTTCTCTTTGCTTTAACTTTAAATTTCTTTTAATAATATATTGCCATTCACATTCATATTTTCAACCTGCTTATATTTGATAAAATATTTCAGCTATACTGTCATTCCATCGTATACCTCTTGGAAGTGGTCAGTCTTACTCTAAGGGATTCAGTAACTTCTACCTTTTCATACTACAAAATCTTTATTTTTTAAATATCCTTGAATTCTACTCATTAATTTTTGACTTGTGCTTCTTTAAGAATATTTAGTAAGTCCTTTTCCTAAGTAACGTTTCTTACAAGACAACCTACCATCATATTAGGAATTTCATTTTATTTTCAGACAGAATTTATGAACTCTTTTGTTCTTATGTAATAAAGCAGTATAACAAAACACAAAAACTGCAAATAATATTTGTAGCATATCTGACAGGTGATTTGCATTTTATATTAAAATTCTATAATTAATAATAACAACAGCAATGATCATAATGAAAAGTGATCATCCCTAGGGAAACAAGGGAAAGGCCATAATGAATTGGTTTTAATCCCCCAAACACCAGGAGGCCAATAGTCACTAAGAAATTCTTCAACTTCAGTTGTATTGAAAGAAATACTAAGTGATGTGACAAGGGATTATTCTTTTCTTAACAAACCACAATGGTTTAAAATCACTACATTTTAGAGAAAATTTTGGAAAATGGGCATTTTAAAATTCTGTTTATTGAGACACCCTAACTTTCTATACTGCAAAGTTGGTAATAATATTTTATTCTTTTAAAAGCTATTCTGAACTTTGCATATTTTCTGTAACAAAGAAGAGAAAGTTGTGAGAAAGAAAATTTGTTGGTTGATAATTCGAGTTCACTAATCCTAGTAGTAAAGTAACATACGAGGAGCTGCTGCTGAGAAGTAATAACCATGTTTGTCTCCCTTTGGGTTTGAAATATTAATATTACAACTGTCGTCATGAAACAATTGCCAATGGCATATAACCATCTGTGCAATAAATAAATATAGTAATGCGCCCTAGCCTAAGAACAGTTTTTGCAGAGCGGTATATTTAGAAAGAAAAAATTAACTTTATGGTGGCTGAGACATTCTATTGCAAACCAATTTGTGGTAAAATGTATTATCTCTGAAGCAGATTGAGACATGGGTTACGGTAAAAGATATTACAATTAAAATAGCTAATAAAAAGTAAATACACCTCACCATAGCTGACATGTTCTTAACAGATTTACTTAAAAACACAATTGCTAATATCATTGGCTATAATTATGACCAGAGCTAGAAACAAGCTTGGTTAGGTTGGAGGCTTGATTTTATTTTATTTATTTATTTATTTTTCTGTTGCTCTGGGTAGAGGGCTGTGGTGTCATAGCTCATGGCAACCTCAGACCATCTTGGGCTTGAGCAATCCTCTTGTGTCAGCTTCCTAAGTAGCCTGGGACTATAGGCATGTGCCACTCTATTTTTCTATTTTTAGTACAGACAGTGTCTCACTCTTGCTCAGGCTGGTCTCAGACTCCTGAGCTCAGGCAATCCACCTACCTTGGCCTCCCGGAGTGCTGGGATTACAGGCATTAGCCACCATGCCCAAGCTTAGTTACTTTTAAACAAACTAACCATTTCAACCAAACCATGGGGCTCTGTATAATTTCACCTCGCTGATTGGGTGGACTTTAGGATCAAGATGTGACAGGTGCTCAGTAAGGATTTGATGTCTTGGTATTGAAACTGCCCCCACCGTGGTGATTCCAAGGAGAATCTAGCAGAAGTTGGGCCTGTTGATAACAAGTGGTTCACAGCTCCCACTGCAATGCTTTTTCTAGATGTCTGGGAGAATATCCTGGAGCCTCTGTCCACATTCCCTTCTCCTCTAGGGAGAAAGCCAACGGGCAACAAGAGGAAGGAAAGAAAACAGAAAGGTCATTTAATTACTTCCTGTGTGCCTCTAAACTCCCTCATTTGCAGACTGAGCAGGAGTACAGAGCTCGCTGCCATACGTGAATGGAGTGTTGTTTTGCAGGTTACTGCTTTTCAAGTACTGCCAAAAAAGAAAGAACGAAAGAAAGAACCATAAAATGCCCAGGTGTAACAGAAAGCAAGGCTGGGTGGAATGGAGGTGACTCTCAGCTGTCGTCCATGGTAACGCAGAAGGATGCAGGCTGTGTGCTGTCACCTGCAGGAGGACGTGGCTGATGCGCTGTGTTTTACTGTGTTAGTCATTGAGTTTAGAGTTCTGAGAGCAAATGGTTTTTCTTGAGTTTTATAGTTTCTTTCCAATGCTGGTGTGTGCGTGTCTCAGAATGGCTCCTTTGCTAGGTGTTTTCAGAAATAAACCCTCTATGTTGTTCTCGTGGATTTAAGTCCACCATAGGACTCTCGCCCACCTGCCTTTCCTCTTATTTCCATTCTGTCCTGTACTTAAACTCTAGTCCCAGCGTTCCGATGCGCGTGGTCTGCGCGTCTGTGTGTTCTCTGACAGCACTTCCAGCTTGCCATTCATCAGTTCTGATGTTCCGGATGAGCACCCTGAGCATGAGAGTTCGGGGAACCTTTCCACTGTAATTGTGATTCAAATGTTGTGATTTGGATTCTAGGAACAAGTTGGTTCTGGATAGGTAGGGGACCACGGTAGGTGTCACGTTTCCCAAGGGATCTCAGGTCAGAAGACCTGCTGAGTTCTTTCTATGGTAAATAAGCCATGTACCAAATACAAGAGGCAGTAGTCTGGGGACGTCCAGGGCTGATGTTCATCTGCAAAGTGCACTTCAGACAGTCTGCGGGCCAGGGCATCTTCAGGAGCTCAGCAGGGCTCTTTATACGAGTCAAAGCTGCCACATCTCAGATTTTGTGTCAGGTAAATGCTGTGCTTGTCACACAACAGATGAGCTGTTATTCATCTATGTTTTAAATATGAAAAAGAAAACCCGGTACAGCACTTACAAATAGACAGTAGCAATCTACTACCACCAGCTGCATTATAGTTTGAGCTGCTAAAGAGCTCAGGAAAGCCAGCCCTTCATCTAATTGATATCTTTGGGAAGGGTTTGATTACTGCACTGGTTGGGGACAGGAGAAATCCACCCATCGCAGAATGACAGTGTTGAAAGGGCACGTGTCAGTGAGGGTGAGGACTTCCAGAAGCGTGTTTTCTTCTGCCATCCCCACAGGACCCGTGGACCTACACACCTGACTCATGCCAGTGATGGCTGCAACATTTATGAGCCAGGCCGCCTGTCTTTTATCGAGAAACAATTACTGGGGTAGTGCCGAGGCATGACTGAGCCTCTGGGCAGAGGAGCTGTCATACCTACCGCTGAGGTTTGTGAATTAATGATCAGATGGATTCAGCAGGTTGTACAACGTTAACTTTAAATTGTCAGCTCCCGTGTGAGTTCCAGCAGTCTGCCCTTTTTTACCCTTTCTTTCATTTGGGGTCTGAATTTAGAAGAATAAACACTTTTTAGATAACCCACTTTCTTACTTTGAAGCCACTTACAGAGTCTGAGGAGCGACATTGGGTGTCCCTGTTTCCACTCTGGTCGGCTTTGGTAATGGCTCATAGGGAGCATGATGGGAGGTTCTTTGCCTCAACTTCCTCGTGATTGACGGAGTAAGAGGTGTTTTACTTTTCTGACCACAATGTCTTATTCCTTAGTGCTGGGGACTGTGGTCCATGTCACCTCAGTGAATATTTATATAGCTCCCTGTGGCATGGTTCTAACACAACTTCCTTTAATGCCATTGTTGTTTCGTGCTTATGTGTATGCATACGTGTGTGTGCGTGCATGTGTGTATACATGTGCATGTGTATGTGTGTACATGTGTGTATGTGTGTGTGTGAGAGAGAGAGAATCAGCAAGAGGTAAGTATCTTCCCCCCCATGCTTATCTTCAGTAACAAACCAATAAGTGGAATGTACTTTAACATCATAGACTGAAAGGAATTCAGGGAGTCTTAGCTTGTGACAGAAGGAGCAGAGTGAGGGGGTGGTGAGCTCCTTGGGGACCCTGGGACTTCCTTGGAAGCTGCCATGCTCTGTTAAGCATTGTACAAAACTTCTGGCACTTTTAGCTTTAATGTTCCTGTGACACATTAGGGCATATTATTAGATCCTCTCGATTTTTCCATTCTTCCCAATGAAGATATTTTTGGAGGAAAAGAGAATTTTCTCCTCAATTTTTTTACTTAGAATATCAATTAGCCTAGAGATATTTAAATTAGAGTCAAGGGAAGGATATTTATATCAAAAAAGAACATAAATTTGTTTGGGATGTTCTATTGCATTTAGAATTAGGGCAACCAGCTAATCCATCCCTGGTTCTCTTTTCCTTCCATACACATACAATCCTGGTATTTCCGCCCACCAAGCGTGATGCCCATGGCTCTTCTTCCTCTGTGTTGCCTTTAGAATGAAAGCCACTTACCCAGCTAAAAGAAATGAATAATTAATCACTTATCCCCACTAGGAGAAAATGACACATATGGCTGAGTAGCAGGGGGCATTAGAAAAAGAGCTGTCAAAGGGTGCCCTTTCTTCTAAAATGTTAAAGAATGCTGTTTTTCTCCATGCTTGGACCAGAGTATAGCAAGTAATGTTAGAAGTAAAACTCATCATAGTCCTGAAAAGGAGAAAGTCTAGAAAGGGATAGAATCGAGCTAATTTTCTATTTAAGAAAAACTAAAATTGAAGTAACTATGCTCATAGAAATAAAAGCCTAATTGAATGCGTACATATTTAGAGTTCTGTTCCCTGATTTAAGTTAATGTTAGCAACCTCTGAGGCTCCCCAAAAGGGTCTGAGATCCTCTCGGCTGCTGTTATGCAAAGAATGAATGTGACTCCAGCACTATTGTATAATAATCTTCTGGAGCTTATGAGTTAATTCCAAGGGATGAGTTAAAATCCCTTAAGTATACCGAGTAGCTTCTGTAAACTGAACAAATGTTATTTCACACATATGCCTACTAGTTTTTGAATGCACTAAGGTGCTTTTGTGATCAATAAAAAAAAGAATCATTTCATTTTATTCCTGAATGCATGCCAGCTCTCTATTTGTTTTGTCATGTATATCATTTCATCAATGGTTTCTAAAGATACAGTTGAGGGGGGTCCAGCATTTTTTTGCCATTTGAAGAGATACTCATGCTTTGGAAGACTAGTAACCACCCCAACATAGGGAGTTTAAGCTCAGCCTTCAGGAAATACTGGAGTGAGGTGCCCTGACTAGTAGAGTGAGATTATTCCCTGAAAGAATATTTCTTTGTCAGAGTAGCTGGTGGGCTTTGCAGGGCAAAGTCCTTAGGCCCTTGTCATCCCCACTGCAGGACAGACATCACTTCTTCCTCCTATAGAAGAGACTGTCAGCTGCTTTGACTTCAGCAGGAAGGCAGAATGAGTCGATACAGATTATGTGGCAGGAATTTCAGAGTCCTGGCAAGGCCCTACTGTCATTTGAAATTCTTGTCACTCACCGAAATTCACTTTAACTCAAGTATTTGATCCCTGTTAAAATAGATACCCCAGGGAAAGGTTAGCAGTTCACATTTGTATCATTGTTTATTTCTTGGTGTCAATAGCGGATAACCTTGGGCATCTGAAGTGGACGAATAATATCTGCTAAAGGGGGACAGAAGAATAGAGGATCCTAAAATCTTTGAAAGCAGCAAATTTGATCCAAATTTTGACTTCACATTCTGTTCTTCTGTAAGTTAAGCCATTGTAATGGACAGCACAGCCTTTCAGCGTTTTGAAAGAAAGATTCATTTATACACACACACGGAGTTTGCGATAGACATACAATCCCCAGCACTCAACAATATACATTAAAGAGAATTTTTTTTAAGTCTGAAAGAAGAACCTCATTTTACAGAATCGGAGCATTTTTTGTGTAGCAGGATGTGCGGGAGTAATTCCCCACCGTTATTTCTTTTGTTCCACCAATAACTTTATCTCAGAAACATATTTCCTCTGTGATGGAGAAAAATAGCCTCCATGTCTAGTGTGAGATGGCATTCTGTCTCTCTTATTTTTTTCATTCCCAGTAAGTTTTCAGGAAGCTAAACCTTACAGCCGTATTCATGAGGGATGTCCAGCTGGGAGTCTGCCTGGCCTCTGCCGTGTTGAGAAATGTGCACCAATGAAGGTGCTCCTGGCATTTAAGGCAAGGCAGGGCTTCTCTGCTGAGAACTGAATGACACACTTCAGGATGTTTGGCACCCTGGCCGCCAGATCGCAGGAGCATCTAGCAGTTACTGTGACAAACAAAAACACCCCCACCCATTCTTACACATTATAGAAGAGTTGTCATCCTGGTTGAAAACCACCGTTGTCACCTCTTCCCCAGGGCAGAAATACAGAGGGTGCCAAAACCATGTGTACACATTTTAAGGAAAGAAAACTATTGTACTCTATATGTGCCAGTAACAAAAGATGGATACAAGTTTCGTTCAGCGCCTCTTGCAGTTGTAGAACGTGACTTGAGTATCGCAAATTTAATACGCTTTTCTTTTCCCTTTCTTAAAATGTGTATATTTCAGGGCATCCTAGTAACTGCCTATCTATAGAGCTGAGAGATGCCTTCCCCTCTGCGGATTACAAATTGGCCTTAGTACCAGGGCCTCCTGTTCAAAAGCATCAGGTGGGTTCATTCATCCGCCACCTTCAGTTACAAAATTTGTGCTGGATATTAGGAAGTTCTGTTTGTTTTGTGATGAGAAGTCAGCACGCACCAAAGCACAAGGATTAGAATGTCAATTAATTCTACATTGATGATTTTCATCTCGATGCTTTGTGTTCAGAACTAGCTTTGTGCCATTGTTGGGGGCCTAAGCGATCCCGCCCTGAGAAATGCATCTCTGTTATTTTCCTATATTCAAACATCTCAGTCGTTTCTGCTGTACTTGGGCTTTCACAGAGCTACTGACAAGCTGACAATTTTGTTGCAGAGACTTGATAGGGAGCAGGAGACTGAATACTGCAAACTGTGAGCACTTACACTGTACCCTAGGCAGATAAACAACAGCACTTCCAGAGAGATGTGAAATTGGTTTTCCAGGCTTAGCTTCCACAGTTGGTTTAATAGAGCTTGTAAAAATACACTCTAATCGCTCTGTGGCACTTTGTACCTTGCAAAGATTCTACTGCAAACCCTTTATGACTCCCTTGTTCTACAGATAGATGTTGCCATTATGACGGATACCTCTAATTAGCTAAACAAGAAAGAAACTAACCAAATAATTCCCCACACGGAAATTAAACCCTGCTCGACGCCAGCGCTCTGTTCTACACCGTTTTTGATTCTCTGCATAGGCTCATGTATGTTCGTAAGAGCACAGAAGAAGCTCCTGTTTGAGGCCTGATTCGTGTAGATGCCAGCGTGTGTGAGTCTGTGAGCCCACACTGGGGATACGAGATTGGAGATTCTAGGGCACGGGCCCTACACAATCTGTCAGCAGATTGTAAAGGGGGCATTTGTGCCTTTGAGTCTTTTCTGAGATGCCCACGGAAGCTTGTAGCTTGAAGCAGCACAATGAGTGAATGCCAGGGAGCTCAGGTGGTGGGAGGTGTTACTGCGGGTTGCCTAGACTGTTACGTTCCTGAGGTCCCCGGGAGCTGTAAAGGCAGCAGACACTTCCACTCTTGTTCAGCCTCTGAGAATCAGAGCATAATAATTTCCCTTCGTCTGAAGTTCAGCGAACAAGGCCTGATTACTCCTGTCTACACTCGCGGGGCTCCCTTCTCTGTCTCCCCTTGTTCATCTCTTTCTAGGTGACAGTAATTCTGTGTCACATCCCTTGAGTCCTGCGGGTTGACTCCTTAACTCCCAGAGTAGTTGTGATCAGCAGAAGTCGGAGGGGCTCCAGCAGAGATGGCAGAAGAAGCTTTTCTGTCCGGATGGAGGCGTTGCGGTTTCTGCCGTTTAGACTGTCTACAGACGCCTCACTCGGGGCTGATATGCTGACTTCAGAAAGGCTGTGTGTGCATTTCTTATAGGAAAAGAAAATGGAACTGGACAATTAAAGTTTTTATTTGAATTATTCACATCTTCAGGGGCTTTGGCTGGGTAATTTCCAAGGTCCCCTCCAGGACTACACTTGAACAGTTCTAAATTATATCCAGTATTGTTCTTATGAGCAGTAATTTCATAGAGTATTTGCTCGTTTTTTCCCATTTCTAGGCATTAATTCCCTGATCTCAAATAACAGGTTCATGGATACGGTCGTTCAGCTGCATGAACTGAATTTGTGCCTAGAATTACTAATCTGCTCATGTTGCGTCTTTTGGGTTTAAGAGGCACAAAGTCACATAAACTAATTTTGAGATGAATTTGATCTTCAGACTCAAAAAGAAACAACCAAAAAAAAACAATAGGGCACCTGGCTGAGGTGCAGAAGTTCAGAGCAGAGGGAGACAGATGCGAAAAGGTCCCTGAAAAGGTGGTTAGGAAGGGTTATAGCTGAAGTATTGAGGAAGAAAATCTTGTTCCACGTATCCAGGGTTATTCCTTCCCCAGCTCAAATTCTGATTTGAGCACATAGCACCCCCCCTTCTCTCTCTGAGATATCATCTATCTGTAGAAGTATACGTATACTCAATTTATATCCTCTTATAGACACATAAGTTTATTAATGTGTGGCAGAGCCTCCAGAACTGATCACCTCCCCCTAAGTTGGCCTACTTTCCATAGACTGGACCATATGTACATATCAGAACAGTAGGCCTAGTTCCTTATGTCGGCCACTTCTGTAAGTTGACCAGTTTGTTGAAGTCCCTCTGGAGGTCAACTGACAGAGGTTCTACTGTATATATAAAAATTATTCTGAATGTCTTGATAATAATGTAAACTTTTTTAAATGAATAAAAAATTCCCATGTCAATGGGTATATTTATCTGCACAGATAGGCCTTGTTGTCTTAAAAAGGCAAAGGGTTATATTTTATTCCTTTTCTCCTGAGCATGAAAGGGTCAGTCACCCTGGACACCTGCCTGTTTTCTTCAAGTGCTCTGAAAGTTGAGCCCTGAATCAGCTGTCTGTGCAGTGCTAATGTTGACTTCACTTTGTTTTTTTTCTTTTAACCTAGTGGCATTTCCTAATTGTGTCATCATTTTCTAATTTCCTGTGTTCTTGTTTGCAGGTTTAATTTTTAATGTGGGGCTCTCTGTGATCTGACTCCTGCCCTTCTTTCAAAGCCCAAATGCCACCTCTTTCCTCCTCTGTCACTGAGCCCTCAGTTCTAGCCATTTTGAAACATATAGGGTTTCTATTCTCTTTCACAGCTTCTTTCTCTTTTGTTTCCCTCATACAGAGTAAACATCTCTCTGAATTTAATTGGGCCCTTCCCCTTGATCTGCGAGATACAGCTCCAATTGTCCTCTGGAAGACGAGTCCGTCTTACCTCCCAGAGAGGAGAACTCATCCTCTTCCTGACCCACTATTTTTCTGGCTACATCAAAATGTGTTTTCAAGCTTATCTTCATCTAGACTCAATATGCTTCATTCAGTAGAGTCTCCACATGGGCCCCACTTTGTTACGTGTGGCGCAGCGTAGCTGTGTTTAGGTGCAAAGTGACTAGAGAAGAAATCCACAGTTCCCACTGGTTCCGATGTCAGTGCTGAAGGACACGTCACTTAACTTTTATGGGAAACTTCATTAACAACTGTCACCCTCGGTCAACAGGGTAAGAATGCCTGAAGTTTGCATTAGGCAATTTGAGATATGCTGTGGGCTTATAAGAAAGATTTTATTTCTGTGCTCCAAATCAATATAACTTCTTGTTTTCCTATGACCATAACTTGCTTTATGTCAGACTTCAGAAAACCAAGTAGACCTTGGTTTTTAGATTTAATAGTGGAATCTAAAGAGAACATTTAGGTTTGAAATGAACCTGATATTTTCCTAAATACCTCATTCCTAGAATTTCATACTGTTAAACTCAATGTTTAAAACATAGAGTGAAATCTTAATTTTCATTTATCAATGACATGAGGTCAAATGAAGTCACCCCAAACCAACTGTAAATTCCATTGTGGCAGGCAGGTTGCTCGTAGGGAGACACCTCTAGCACTTACTGTTTTCTTGTTCCTGGATTATCATCTCACTAATACTGATTTCACGATCTGGAGCATATAGTCAAGTGTAGAAGTGAAATAGGACAAGTGCTGCAGTGTAGATACCTTCTTTAAGTAAACCTCCCCCACCTTTCATCTTGCCAGAGAGACGAAAGGAAAAAAAAAATGCTGAGATAACGTTCAGTTAATAGCTGGCATCCGGTGGTTTCTTTTATTTGCCAGACGGTGTCATACAGATATGAATTAAATTGATTTTTACAGAGATCTAAGAAATAAGTGGTCCAGTGTGTGTTTCCTAGTTTATTCATGAAAAGGTTGAGGCTTAGACATATGAAGTAATAAAGAGCCAGAAGTAGCAGAGTCAACAATGAACAAATCAGCAAATGCAAAGCCCTGGCTCGTCACCACCATGTTATGCTTCCTCGCAGGGTCAGAGAATCCCCAAAAGGCACCTTAGGGCTTCTAACAGTGAACGCTCTAAGCATAGCTAGAAACAGCAAGAGGCCAATGGAAGTCCCTTGCTTCTCTGTCGTCTCTCTCTCTCTCTCTCTTTCTCTCTCCTTCCTTCCTGCCTCCGTCCCGCCCACCCCCCCCCCCCCCCAACCCAACCGCCCAACCAACAAACAACCCAAAAAACAAACATAACAACCACCAAATTTAAAATCAAAAAAAAAAAAAAAAAAGAAAGAAAACCACAAC
>CAUYON010212406.1:0-17847 GCA_963573935.1 Arctocebus calabarensis
AAACACACATACACACACACTCACATGTATCCACACAGACACACACGCACATATATCCACACACATATATACACACTCAGACACATACATATACACACACTCAGACACACATGCTCATATATCCACACACACTGAGACACATATATGCACACACACACATATACATACACACACGCACATGTATCCACACACACTCAGACACATATATACACACTCAGACACATACATATACACACACTCAGCCACACATGCTCATATATCCACACACACTGAGACACACATATATGCACACACAAACACACATATACACACACTCAGACACATACATATACACACACTCAGACACACATGCTCATATATCCACACACACTGAGACACACATATATGCATACACAAACACACGCACATATATCCACACACACTGAGACACACATATATGCACACACAAACACACGCACATATATACACACACACTCAGGCACACATATATGCACACACAAACACGCACATATATCCACACACATATATACACACTCAGACACATACATATACACACACTCAGACACACACGCACATATATCCACACACATATATACACACTCAGACACATACATATACACACACTCAGACACATGCTCATATATCCACACACACTGAGACACATATATGCACACACATACACACACTCACACACACGCACATGTATCCACACACACTCAGACACACACGCACATATATCCACACACATATATACACACTCAGACACATACATATACACACACTCAGACACACATGCTCATATCCACACACACTGAGACACACATATATGCACACACAAACACACGCACATATATACACACACACTCAGACACACATATATGCACACACAAACACGCACATATATACACAGTCAGACACACACGCACATATATCCACACACATATATACACACTCAGACACAGACATATACACAGTCAGACACACATGCTCATATATCCACACACACTGAGACACACATATGCACACACAAACACACATATACACACACACACACGCACATGTATCCACACACTCAGACACATACATATACACACACTCAGACACACACACGCACATATATCCACACACACTCAGACACACATATATGCACACACACACGCACTTATATACACACAGTCAGACACACACGCACATATATCCACACACACTCAGACACACATATATACACACACACTCAGACACACATATATACACACTCAGACACATATATACACACTCAGACACACACACGCACATATATCCACACAGTCAGACACACGCACATATATCCACACACACTCAGACACACGTATATGCACACACAAACACACGCACATGTATCCACACACACTCAGACACACATATATACACAGATACATATACACACAAACACTCAGACACACACGCACATATATCCACACACTCAGGCACACACATATACACGCATTTATGCACACACTCAGACATACACACACACATGCACAAATGTGTACAGAAACTCACACACACATATATGCACACACAAACACACACTCATACACCTGCATACACACACACACCGTCCGAAGGATTTTAGGAGCTCCGTCAGGGTAGAGGGCCTGTGCAAGGATCTGAACGCAAAAACATTTGGAAACCACTGGTTGAGATAACATTCCTCTCTGAGTACAAATACTGACGCAAGGGCCTAACTCCAGACTAATTGGACAAAGGTTCTTTCTTGAAGCCCCCCCAAAAGTATTTTTCAAAGGGCTTTGAGTGAATCTCATGTACCTTCAAGAACTGAAGTGCGACATAAGTGTGACATTGGTGCCAGGCCCTCCTCTGAGACTGTGCTGTGAACGCTGTCTGCCTCAGTTTCCTGGTCTGTAAGATGGAAGTGTTAATGGTACCCACCTAAATGAAGTTGGCAGGCACACTTAAGAATAAATCCGTAGGGAGAATTTTCATGTCACTGGCTTTTGAACTTATGTTTAAGAGTGTGCCAGTTACCATGCTCCATGTGATTCCCGCGAGATGGCTTGAAGAGAAGCTTTGTTGGATTCACTGAGAGGTCCCAGAGAGGGGGGACTTTTTATTAGCATCTCACCAATTTTCCAGACGTTAACATCTAAATTTACAGTTGTAAGTAACTAACAAATCAAGGTTCAATTCTTCTTGGGTCCATTGATCCTTAGGTGGGCTTGTTAGGCCAAGCCCTGAAAACAAAGGCTATATAATACAATCATATTTTTCCTTCAAAATTTTGGATAATTTTTTCTTACCAAAGGTCATCTCAGTTTACAGTTCTTACTGGTGATATATGAAAACACCTGTTTGGTCTCTCACCATTACTATTATTTCTTTTTAAAATATTTGCCAATTTCATGTAGTTAAAAAATGGAATCTCATAATTTTAAGTTTTATTAAAGTGAGCATTTCTCTCATATGCTAATTGGCCATTTATTGTTCCTCTTTTAAAAAATAGTCTATTCATATGTTTTGCTCATTTTTCTAATGGGGTATTAGTCTTTTTCTTGATTCATAGTTTTTTGATGTTTCATGAAGTTTGTTACTCTTAAATTATGCTTTTAATCTATATTTTCTTCCAGTTCTTTGATATTTTTATTTTTTACAAATACTTTTTCTTCTTTTTTTTAAGTTTCATTAAAAAAGTAATTTCTCTTTTAGGACAGTTTTAGGTTTCCAGAAAAATTGAGCAGAAAGTGTAGGGAGTTCCCGTACACCCCTTTCCCACTCCCACCGAGGTACACAGTTTTGTCTATTATTAACATCTGGTGTTAGTGTGTACATTTGTTATAACTGATGATCCAATATCGATACATTATAATTAAATCAATGGTTTCGGGCTCACTTTTGGGGTTATACATGCTGAGTTTTTGACTACTGTATCACGGCATGTATCCAGCATTACAGTGTCATGCAGAATAATTTCATTGCCCTAAAAATCTCCTGTGCTCCACCTGTTCATCCCTCTCTCTTTCCCCAGATTCATATTTGTAATCCAGTTGCAACTTATTTTCAGTAGTGTGTGAAGACATTGTCCTGCCAGAACCCAGGATTCTCAATCCTTGACCCCCACCCTCCACGATTCCCCTGAAGTGTGTCTTTCTAGAGGACCAGATGGCCACACATCCTTCTCATCACCAACTGGGGGTTTGGTCTTCAAACCCTTGAGTGTTAGCCAGTCAGGGGCTTGGGGCTCCTAGGTTCCTTTTGCTGAGGTCATAGATTTCGAGACACTGAGACTACTAGCAGTTTTCATCGAAACAAAAAAGCATATACTTTAATATTATGTTGAACCTGGGTTGCAAATTGTCCTTTATTAGAAAAGACTGACCTTTATTCTGAGATCGTGGCCTTCCTACATTTTTCTTAAAATTATCATGGTATAAAACATGAAATTTACCATCTTTACCAAGTATGGTGCAACAGGCTGATCTCTGTGCACATTGTGGTACATGGAGCTCGGAATTTGAAGAATGTCTTCAAATCTTGCAAAACTGAAACTCTATACCCACTGGACAATATCTCACCTTTTCCCTGTCTCTTCTGCTCCCAGCCTCCACCATTCTTTCTAACAGTTTGACTATGTTAGTGAATTTATATAAGTGGAATTCTTGTATTTGCCTTTTCGTGACTGACTTATTTCACTTAGTTTTATGACCTCGTTCCTCACAGCAGGATTTTCTTCTTTATTATGGTTGAATAATAGCCCGTTGTGTCCCCATAGACCACATTTTCTATCAGTGGATATTTAGTTTGGTTCCACCTTTTGGCTATTGTAAATAATGTAGTAACATGGGTGTGCAAATATCTCTTCAGGAACCTATTTTCAATTCATTAAGCTATATACCAGAATCAGGATCATTGGGCCACATGACAATTCTATTTTTAATTTTTTGAGGATACTTCATACTGTTTTCCATAGTGAGCATATCATTTTACATTTCCACCAACAGTACACAAGTGTTCTGATTTCTCCGAGTCATCACCAGCATGTTTTTTTTCTTTTTGAGACAGAGTGCCGAGGTGGAGTGCTGTGATGTCACAGCTCACAGCAACCTCAAACTCTTGGGCTTAAGCTAGTTTCTTGCCTCAGCTTCCCAAGTAGCTGGGACTACAGGCACCCGCCACAATGCCCGGCTATATATATATTTTTTATTGGAGTTGTCATTGTTGTTTAGCAGGCCTGGGCCGGGCTTCAAACAGTCAGCCCCGGTATATGTGGCTGGCTTGTAACCACTGAGCTACTGGTGCCAAGCCCTCACCAACATTTTTATTTTGTGTGTGTGTGTTATAGTAGCCATCCTAATGACTCTGAAATGATATCTCATTGTAGTTTTGATTGACACTTTCCTCATGGCTAGTGATGTTGAATATCTTTCATGTACTTTTCGCCATTTTTATTTCTTCTTTGGTGAAATGTCTCTTCAAATCTTTTGCTTGTATTTTAACAGGGTCATTTTCTGTTATTGAGTATAGGAGTTTTAAAATATATTCTGGATATTAATCTCACTAATATTGTCTTAAAATATGTTATGGATTATTAACCTCACAAATATTGTTTCCCATTTCACCCTGTTGATTGTTTCCTTTGCTGCACAGAAGTTCTTACATTTAATGCAGCCCATTTGTCCATTTTTGCTCTTGTCGCCCATTCTTTCAGTGTCATATGCAAGAAATCCTTGCCAAAGTCAGAGCCATGAAGGTTTCCCCCTTTTTCTTCTAGTTTTACAGTTTTATATCTTATATCTAGGTCTTCAACTCATTTTTGTGTTAGTTTTTGAACCCGGTGTAATGTAAATGTACAACTTCACACTTTCTGGTGTGGATATCCAGTTTCTCCAGCACCATTTGTTGAAGAGACTATCCTTTCCCCTCTTGGTACCTTTGTCAAAGATCATTTGACCAGAAACACAAGGGTTTATTTCTGAGCTCTCTTTTCTGTTCCATTGGCCCATTTCTCTGTCTTTATGCCAGTACTATCTTGTTTTGATTACTGTAGCTTTGTAATATGTTTTGAAGTCAAGAATTCTGAAGTCTCCAACTTGTTTTTCTTTCCCAAGATTATTTTAGCTATTCAGAGTCCTTTATGATTCCATTTGAATTTTAGAATTTTTTTCTATTTCTGCAAAAAATACTATTGGGATTTTAATAGGGATTGCAGTGACTATGTAGGTTGCTTTGGCTAGTGTGAACACTTGAACAATTTAAAGCCCTTTAATCCATAAACATGGGATGTCTTTTCTTGTATTTATTCTTTCCTACATATTTTTATTGTTGTTTTGTTGTTGTTAACATGTGTTTGTGTGAGGGTATGTGTATGGATGAGAGCTTTAATGGTAGTTAATGTAGTTTAGTGACTGTTACAGTAGTTTGTAGTTCTTTTTCTTTCTTTTTTTAAATGCACATTCAGAGAAATGTTGCCAAACTGCTGTTTCCCATTTTGAGGACTAAATGAGTGAGGTGATAATTTTACTTGACTATTTATTACATTTCAGTGTCAAGGACAAATTGTGCTAGACTTTAGAAGTAAGTGAAGCTTATTGGAAGCATCCGAGCAACCTGCTGACCCCTCTTAGCCATGTATAAGCTTTAATAGATTTCACCTTTCTAGTGTCAAGAAAAGATGAGCCTCAAGATGCACTGAGAAAAATACGAATTATTATTTATAGTGGGAGGCATGGGAAGGGAAGTTTGCTAAAAAGAAGTTATTTATCTTCCTGCTAAAGATGCATCTCCTAGAGAGACTTGATATAATGAGTGTTTCATATCTAGATATAGATAAACAAATTTCAAATCCCAATTCCATCATGGTCTAAACTAGGGCAAATTACTTAACTACCTTGAACTTCGACTGTAAAATCTGTCTATCAAATCTGGAAAATCAGAGTACAAACCTCACAGGGTTATTAAATTAAATAAGATATGAAATAGTAGCTCACATGGTACCTCAATTAAGTGTCACCTGTTATTATAGTGTTATTACTTCACCTCACCCAACTTATCAATTCATCAAACATTCCAACAATGCCTATTCCTTCTGCTCATTCTGCTGTTAAAACTATCAATAACAATAGGTTACATTTATGACTCACTTTTCGTGCCAGGTATAGCTAACTTCTTTAAAAACTCAATTCTGCAATTTTGGAATAGATTATCTCATTTAATCCTCACAATGTCTTTATGAAATAGATGTTATTATTCTTATTTTACAGAAGAAGAGTATTGGAGAGGCCGTCTTCCATGAGCTCTGAAGGTCCCCTACATGTTCTTGCTGGGAATGCCAAAAATGCAAGGCCCTGACAGCCCTTTCTAAGGCTTGAGGTGAGATAACATCTTCTCCTAAGACACAGAGGAGACTGGTTTCTGTTTACTATAAACACAGTGTAATCCCAAGCTCAGTGTTACTCAGCTATCTTGCAGACTCACTGCAGCATCTACCCGGCTCCTTCACGTGGCCCTTGCAGGACTTAGGGAGCAAGAAGAACCAAAGTGAATGTGACACTTATGCTACTCGCTGTGCAATGAAGAAAGTCCTGTGTCTCTGACCCCAGAGTCTCATGTCTTCTGCCAGCATCCATGAAGCAGTAACTGGCGAACTTACTACCTTGCAATAGGGTAAAATCTCCCTGGCACAGAAGTGGTCTGTTTATTTGACAGTGTTCCTACTAGATTCTAGGCTCTGAAAGATGAGGAGCGTGTCTGTCTTCTTCATTCTTGTGTACTGAAGACAGAGCCGGCTGTCTGATGTACGGTGCCACTGAGAGAGATACTTGTCGAATGAATATGTCAGATGATGTAAGCAATGTACATATGGATCTCATACCATCCTTTTTTTTTTAAGAGACAGAGTCTCACTTTGTCCCCTTGGTAGGGTACCATGGCGTCATAGCTCACAGCAACCTCAAACTCTGGAGGACGGGACGGGGGGGGGGGACCCAAGCAATTCTCTTGCCTCAGCCCCCTGTGTAGCTGGGACTACAGGCGTTAGCCACAACGCCCAGCTATTCTTTTGTTGCAATTTGCTGGGGCTGGGTTTGAACCTGCTACCCTCAGTATATGGGGCTGGCGCCCTGCCCACTGAGCCACAGGCTCCGCCCTCATACCATCCTTATGACAACCCTAAAAGTAAGGATTATTTCCATTTGTGTTTTTTATTTTATTTTATTATATTTTATTTTATTTTATTTTTGAGACAGAGTCTCATTTTGTCACCCTCAGTAGAGTGCGGTGACGTCATCGCTCACGGCAACCTCGAACTCTTGAGCTCAAGCAATTCTCAGCCTCCAGAGTAGCTGGGACTATAAGCTCCCGCCTCAACACCTGGCTATTTTTTTAGAGATGGGGGTCTCACTGTAGCTCAGGCTAGTCTCGAACCATGAGCTCAGGCAATTCACCCGCCTTGGGTTACAGGTGTGAGTCACTGTGTCAGGCCGATTATTTCCCTTTTACAAACAAAGAAAGTGAAGGTCAGAGAGCCTAAATAACTTGCCTGTGGTCACACTGCTAGGAAAATGGGGCAGTGAAGACTGAAACCCAGTCTTGCCAAACTTAAAGCCTTTAAAGCCTTGCCAAACTTGCTAAACTTTATTATCGTTCAATAATAACTCACTCAATAAGACATTTTAAAGTTATTCTTTCTTGCTTTTAAAAGACATTTTCTTGAAATTTCACATATAGAATACAATGTCTTTTTCTCATTTTGCTCCATGATTCCATTGCCTGCTACCCCCCCGGTAGCTGAGAGGGTCTGGGTGTCTGAACTGCTCATGACTCTCCCACCTCCCCAGGACCTACCTCCTGCAGACCAGCTCTGAGTGAGGTCTTTATCTCCATCAAATCTGTATTTGTCAGTTCTTAATAAAAATAAAAGAGGAAAATAATTTCACAATGCTATAGAAGGGAAAAATGCCCATTTATGAAAATCGCTAGTGAAAAGCTACATGGTTTTCCTTAAGGTCCCAAACTCTGTCCTTTCCCTGGATTTCCATGGGGTGAGAGCCACACAGTATGACCCAGAGGTTTAAAGAATGTAGTCCAGGGTGGTGCCTGTGGCTCGAAGGAGTAGGGCACCAGCTCGATATACTGCTGGTGGTGGGTTCAAACCCAGCCCTGGCCAAAAACTGCAAAAAAAAATAAAAATAAAAATAAATAAATAAATAGAAGAATGCAGTTCAACTCAAGTGCTCCTTTTTTAAAACAAGAACTCTGTAGTGTATACTGCACATTCTTTAAAAATTGTTCCTTTATTTTTTTAATTAATAGACTTTGTCTTTTAGAACTGTATATCATTTTTTATAAGCATTTTTTTGTAGGAATTGTGACTGTGTTTTCTGTTTACTATGCAAGTTGTCTGTCAAAATCCAGACAGAGTATTTCTCTTATTTTCGATGTGCAGTTATAAATACGTTAGCACTCCTTTGGGGGGATTTATAAAGGATTTATGTACATGTTTGTGTTTCTGAATCCTAGAATTTTTGATAACATAAAGACAGAAATAAAAGGACTAAAAAATGACTATCTAAGTCATCAAAAAGTACACCGTATTCTCTGAGATCTGCTCTTTCTTACTGACGTGGATCAATGATGAAAATAGAAAAAAAAAATAAGAAGTTAACTGATGACTCCATACCAAGCCTCAGAGTCAAAGCATTCTGTAATAGACATACTCTTATTTGACAATGTGAACGTTTCTTTCTTGGCATTATTATTACGAATGTTGCTTAATATTTCAATGCAGTAATCGTCTGTTTTCTTTTCTGAATGTATCTTCGTTCATTCTTTATGTGGTTTTTGTTTCTAGTCCTTATCTTGAACATTGTTATTGTTATTAAATTTTAAGCCTTTTGAATTCTGTGAAGGCAAAAAGTGGAAACCTAATTAACATATGTATACGTAAAAATAATAAAAAAAATTTTTTTAATAGAAAAAAAAAGTACACCATAATTCCCGGCAGACTATGGAGCAGGGGCCAGAAGGGCGTCCACGGCTCACTCTCCTTTGGTCGGCCCTCAGCTGTGCCCTGTGGCAGGAAACCTGCTCCTGCTCTGCCACCCTGTCTGGTTTTCATTCATTCATTCATTCGTTTGTTCCCTCATCCACTGTTTTCCGCTTGCTCTGTGCTACAGCACTGGGCTAGCTCCTGAGAATACAGCTGTGAACAGGCAGGCCAAGTCCTTCCCTTATGTAGCTTTCATTCTAGAGGAGCAAAATTCTCCACTGGAGAATCTCGTCTATTTTAAGAAACCTGCCATCTTTCTCTGGGGCTGGCACAGTGTTAACTTCTGCCTCTGTGTCTTATCCCCAGAGGCTGCCACATTCAATGCTGCAGAGCGTGACTGTCTTAGCTCAATTTTCTTTCTGCTGACAGTGAAGCCAAATTAAGGTTGAATCAGGTCAAAGTTTGATCTGACAGTCAGTATGCCCTGACGTGCCAGCTGAGAACCAACGTCAGCGAAAATCTAAACAGGTGTGAGATTTAGTTTAGTTTGGGAAGACGCACACAGGTCGAGTGAGCAGTGACTCTCACGGTGTTTTGTTGCCCCCATGGCAGCTAGGCCAGGGCTCAGGACAGCTGATTCACAAGTGTTACTCTGGCATCAAGAGATTATACCTAACAAGCGCAATAGTAACAGCTGCCAAAGGCAAAGACTGTGGAACCAGGCTACCTTAGCTTAAACTCCAGCTGCTTCACCTACTGTGTGGCCTTAAGCAAGTCACTTAACCTCTCTGTGCTTTCACGTCCTTATCTGTAAAATGAGACAAAATCATGGTAGTGATCTTAGAGGATTATAAGGACCCTTAATGGTAGCATATAAGTGCTTAGGACAAACAGTGTCTGGCGTATTGTAAGTGCTTTATCTGTCCTAAAGGGAAGCTGTTACATTCGTTATCACCTCCTAGTGAAACAAGGAAGGCAGAAAAGGATACAACAGATAGTGTGTGTTTATCTTTCTCGCTCTTATTTCCACATCCCAGATCGTTTCAGCATATTCGCAGTGTTGGAATAGACCTTTATCAACGACAAATTTGTGATAATTTGTTAGAGAGCAAATGTTTGAATAGTGACTTTTTCTCTTAAGTGTCTTTGAGTCCAAAAGTAATGCTCACTTTTCCTGTTATACTTTATATAACATATTGAGAGAATGTTTCCCAGGCCTAATCAGGCAAATGTCCAAAATCCAAGACAGTAATTATTTAGCAGCATTTAAAATTTATTTATTTATTTATTTTCTTTTTGAGACAGGCCTTCCCTCTATTGCCCAGGCTGGAGTGCAGTGACCGAATCGTACTCACTATAAAGTTCAATTCCTGGGCTAAAGTGATCACTTGGCTAATTTTTAAATTTTTTTTGTAGAAACGAGGTCTTGTCATGTCGCCCAGAAGTTGTGTTGAACTCCTAGCCTCAAGTAATCTTCCTGCCTTACCCTCCCTAAAGTTCAGGGGTTACAGACAGGAGTCACCGTGCCTAGCCTTTAATAGCGTTTAACCAGGTCGCTAGATTACGTAGATATAAAACTGCCTGAGGGAAGACCAGATGAGAAATGTACTCTTGTCTCTTTAGGAAATAGTGTAATCTCTGAATTTCATGCCCTTTCTAGCTTTGTTTTAAATCTTGAGATACCACTATTTTTGGCTTTCTTTTTAAGAACCTTTATCTTTGAGAAAGGTTCTACTACCTATGTTAATACCCCATTCCTGAAACAAAACAAAATGAGTAGGGGCCACAGAAAGAAAGGACAAAATGGATATGCAGCAGAATGACAAAGAAAGAGGCCTCAGTACAGATTTGTGGGTCCACTTTTCACTGGCCCCTTTGAAAACAGCCTACATCGTGTCTATTCAACAATGACCTCCAGAAACTGAGTTATAAATATACTCAGACAATATCCAGACACATTCTCTCGTCTCCTCACAACTGATTAATTGATTCACTCATTCACCTGGTGATACTTATTTAATGAACATCTAATAATCTGCAGAGCACTGTGAATCATGATGAAAAAAAGAAGCACGGCCCTCACTTGGACAGAGTTCAGATTCTCCGGGGGACAGGCAGAGGGAAGTAGCCAATCAGTTGCCGTTTTGATACTGATTGCAAAAAATAAATTGCAGGATTTTGTGAAACATCCTAGAGGAAGGTGTTCATTGAGTCCGAGTGGGATTACGTGGGGGTCAGAGAAGGCTTCCTGAAGGCGTGTCTATTGACGTGGAAACTTGAGGAATGGAGAAATGAGGGTGCAGCCAGAAAGAAGACTGTGTTTTATTTTATGTATTTATATACTTTTTATTTTATTTCTTTACTCACATTAGAAACAATTCATTTTCTAAATTGTTTATACTGCTGTCATAATTTCAACCCGTTTCTAGCATCTCCACTCTCCAAACAGCTCTAATAGTCGTTCACCATCCCACCGCAAACTCTCAAAAGAGAGTCTGACGGACAAACAGGACCCAAATGTTTAAGGCCCTCGAGCTTTGCCAAGGGGAGCTTTTATTTAACTCTGGGTTTGTTTGTTTTTTTAAAAACATTACTGGGACTTTGGGAGGCTGAGGCAGGTGGATTCCCTGAGATCGGGAATTTGAGACCAGCCTGAGCAAGAGCGAGACCCTGTCTCTAAAAAAATAGCTGGGTGTTGTGGTGGGCAACTCGGAGGCTGAGGCAAGAGAATTGGATGAGCCCAAGAGTTTGAGGCTGCTGTGAGCTATGACGCCACAGCACTCTACCAAGGGTGACAAAGTGAGACTCTATCTCAACAAAACAAAACAAGACTCTCCTACTGAGCATGCTCTACAGACTGCAGATGAGTTATTTAAGCTTCACCATTCCAGAATCAACAGAAACATTGAGACTTAAGTTTTATAATTATCCTTGATCTCTGCCCCCAAATGCCCTGGATTTTATGTAGTAATAGCTGGCATACAGGGATAAGATAAATACTGCTAACAATTTATTTTCTGGAATTTACATTGCAAGTATGAAACTGTCTGCTCTTGTGACCTTAAATTATCATTCACTGGGGAACATGGAGGAGGGGTGATGGAGGACAGATGGGGTGACTTAGTAAGCCTTAGGGAAATCAGAATTTATGAAGCAAAAGGCTGACACAGAAAGGGAACCCCCCAAATATTCGGTGTATAAAATCAAAGAATTATTGGTCATCCCATCAGGTCACACATTATTGCATTTCTTTTTTTTTTTTTTTTGGCCAGGCTATGTTTGAACCCACTACCTCTGGCATATGGGGCCAGCGCCCTACCCTTGAGCCATAGGCACCGCTATTATCGTGTTTCTAATGGCAATCTTTTGATTGATACAGGAGGTTGGGAAGGCTTTGGGAGCTCGGGGTGGGGGGTAAGGGACAATGTCCCTCTATTCCATGTGCCCTCACTCTTGAACTGCAGAATTGTGTTTTGAAACCGGAAGACATGTGTTCCCCAACCTGAATGACGCTGGGTTTCCTGGTGTGCAGCAGCAGAGTTAGGAGGAAATAGTTTCAGAGATTAGACTGTCATCGTCTCGGTAATGAGAGGAATAGAGCAAAGGGAACTCAGCAAGAACTGAGCTGCCTGCAACTGCTCCAGAGGTAAACAGGTCTTGCTAGAATCCCACACCGCTGGATTCAGGTGTGTTTGTTGCTGACACACAGCTCAGTCCGTGGGCCAGTGGGCCCGTGCGCACTGCGGCTGAAGAGCGATGCTCTGAGTTTGGGAGCACGCTCAGGCTCCCAAAGCGCACGATGCAGGCCGCAGACAGAGGCAGAAGTCCTGTCTACTCGGTGCCCAGCAGCTGTTTGTGGGCATATGTATTTCCTCCATTAATGCTAAGCTCCTGGAGGGCAGAAATATACTTTATTAATTTCTTTATCCTCCATCAGGCCCAATACAGTATTTTGCACATAGTAGAAGCTGTCCTGGTTGTTACAGTAGGGTTCTGCACTCAGGGTAGATGAAGGGGCAGGCTGGGCGCAGAGCCTCAGGCCTGTAACCCCAGCACTCTGGGAGGCTGAAGTGGGAGGATCCCTGGAGCTCAGGAATTCGAGACCAGCCTGAGTAAGAGCAAGACCTCATCTCTCCTAAAAATGGGAAAACTAGCCCGGTGTGGTGGTGCACACCCGTAGTCCCAGCTGCTAGGGAGGCTGAGGCAGGAGGATCTCTTGAGTCTGAGTTTGAGGTTGCTGTGAGCTGCAATGATGCCATAGCCCTCTAGCCCGGGTGACAGAGTAAGAGAAAAGAAAAGAAAAGAAGAGAGGAGAGGAGGGGAGGGGAGGGAGATAAAAGGAAAGAAAGGGAGGGAGGGAAGGCAGGAAGGAAGGAGGGAAGGCAGGCAGGAAGGAAGGAGAAAGAGAAGAGTTGAAGGTGCAGCTCTCGGGAGCCAGACCCGAGGATGTGTGTGGTGTGCAGAGCTGGACTGGGTGCTCACCCCTTACCCCTGTGTGACCGCTTCCTTTACCTTTGTCTTACCTTTTCAACGCTTCCAGTTTCTTCCTTTTGAAAGGCAAACAACTGAGAGCATCTATCTCCTTGAGAGGATTGAATAAGAATCGCCCATGAAGTGCTCAGCATTGCACCTGCATTCAGTAAACGTCGCTACTATCAACAGAAGTTGTGCTGTGGCTGCTCAGGAAAAGCAGATTAAATTGTTGAATTACTGAATGTGGTGCTGGTGTTCAGGTGAGAGAAGCCTGGGGCGCACAGGTGACCAGGACCTGGTTTCTCTCATGTCATGTCCTGCTTTGCTTTCACGGAGCTAGCTCCATTCTCAGACAGGCTGTTCTCTCCCCGCTTAGGACCTGGCAGAAAGTGTCTGCTCCCCTCAAGCCCAATCGGGGCTTTGGAGCAGGGTCTTGCCGGCCTGGGTTGGGCTGCTGGTCATGCCCTGTGCCTGGGCTGCGCACTGTGACTAGGGGGATGCTGCCGGCTCGCCAGGAAGGGGACAGCTGTCCCTAACCCAGATGGACTAAGAGTGGAGGCGGACCACTGAGTCCCAGGAAGGTTGAACTATCCGATGGACAATTCCTCTCACTTTCCCCTCCCGTCCTAAGAGAAAGTCCCTTGGTGTTCATCAGGAGGGAAAAGCCAATCCCAACCAGGCAAAACGTGCCTCCCGTCTCAGCCCTGCACCCCCCGCCTCCTATCAGACAAGCCTGTGCAGCATCATCACCGTGGGAGGAACTGCTTCCCTATTCAGGGCGATCCTGGCATCGTAACAGCATGGAGCAACTTCAGAGATCGTCTGGCCGGTTTCCCACCCAAAGCAGAAATTTCTTCTAACAACTCCCGAGTCTCAGTCTCCAACCCAAAGCCCTCAAATTCCAGATTTCTTATCCCACTTCCCTCTTGGGGATCTAACTGCCCAAAACTCCCCCACACTTCTGATTCCTGAGGGGAAATTGAGGCGCCTGTTCTAGAAGACGCTGACTCACCACTGCAGGTGCCTGCCGCAACCCTCTAGCTTTTCACAATTCCAGATTCCTGAGTGTAATGCTCTGAGGGCTTGCTCCTCTTAGATGAAATCCAAGTTCTTCAGGACATATAGACCTGCATTGAGACAGCCGATTCAACTGAGACAGCCACTTCAAGTACTGTGGTTATCTGGGGGACGGGGCAGCAGGTGTTTCCATGAAAACCAGACAAGAGATTGGATACTTAGCCTAGCTCTTCCCACTTCAGAATTATGGGAGATAGTTGGCAGTGGAAATAATTATTGAGAGCATTAGTATGCTGCATGATGTTATGTGTTAATACCATCAATAATGGATTTCTGGAAATGGAAAGTTTGTTTTTTTTTTGAGACAGTCTCACATTGGGTAGAGTGCTGTGGAGTCACAGCTCACAGCTCAAAGGCTCAAGTGATCCCCTGGCCTCAGCCTCCCTAGTAGCTGAGACTACAGGTGCCCACCACAATGCCTGGCTATTATTAGAGACGGGCTCTTGCTCTGGCTAAGGCTGGTCTTGAACTCCTGAGCTCAGGCAGTGCACCCGAGTTGGCCTCCATGAGTGCTGGGATTGCCAGATGTGCCCGGCTGGAAATCTTATTTTGTAACTTGCAACAATAATGCAACTAGGAGAGAGAGGGACGGAGCTCTCCTTTGCATCTGTTTGGCTAAGTTGAAGTTGGGTTTCCTGGAATTCCTTTCCAAGCAGTTATGGGTTGACTGGGCTGCAAGAGGCGCTTCCCCCAGGATCTGGGAGGGGAGCGTTTATGCCCTTCTAGTCTTTGCTCAGAGGGCCGGTTCAGGGTGCAGCTGCCGTGAGGCCTGGGCACACGGCTGCCGTCCGCTGGCTTGCAGGGTTGGCGTGGGCAGCACTGGGTCACCAGCTCCTGCACAGCCTGCCAGAGCTCTGCCTCCAGCTTCTGAGGCCTCCAGGCCAGGTGTGTGTTTACCCCCACCTGGGGTCCCCCTGGTCCTGGGAGTCATCCTCCAGTGGAAGTTGGAGGTCTGGAGGGGAGATGCCAGCCTGGGTCCTAGTCTGTCCTGGAGGCTTCTGGCTCCAGTTTGTCCCCACTCTTTCCTCCTTCCCTGCCACCGGCCTTGCTGACACCGCAGGGCCCAGATAGACCATTTAACAAGCTTGCATCATTGAGAAGGACTGGTCCTTACAACAAACCCTCACTCTGCAGCCCTCCCAGCAGGGCTGCTCCTCTGATCACACTCCGCCTGGCTCGGGGAGTGGGGCCT
This sequence comes from Arctocebus calabarensis, assembly GCA_963573935.1. Lineage (NCBI taxonomy): Eukaryota > Metazoa > Chordata > Mammalia > Primates > Lorisidae > Arctocebus > Arctocebus calabarensis. Next base: position 15,726 of record CAUYON010212406.1, read on the forward strand.
GTAGACTCTCAAGTGTGGCTGCCTGGCCGACCTGGGGCAACTCGGCCTCTCTGAACCCCACTTTCCCATCTGTTAGATGAGGACACCGACCCTTTCCTTTCAGGACTGCTGTGGACACATGGCAATCGCTTGGCGATGCCCAACTTCAACAGAGTTCCACAAGATCTTTTGGCTGTCAGGTTTCAAGGGTACGTACAGTGGGGATCAAGGCAAGCAAGTGTCTGATCACGCTTTAGGTTTAGTGGGGGGTGAGGGCAAGTTAACACAAGGTGGTTAGTACTCTTGTAAGGGAAGAGCAGGATGAGGGCACTGGCTTCTTTTTGGTGACAAGTGGGTGAGAGAAGTGTGTCAAGGGACGATTCCCAGAGGAGGTGGTTATTGAACAGAGACCCAAGGACAGGTGGGAGTTCTCTGTTGTCCTAGGAAGAGGGCACTGTGTGTGCCAACCCGAGTGGTAGAAGAGCCACGTGTATGTGCCAGATGCCCGGCCTGCCACCCCCCCACCCACTCACCGTGTGCCCAGAGCAGGGAGGAGGTCGAGAGGCTATAAGGGGGCAGAGCCCAGGAGGGCAGGGTGCAGCCAGGAGCCAGCTAGATGGGGAGACTGGAAATATAGAGCTAGTCTGTGTCCTGGCATGTAAATGTGACTTTATAAGAAGAGGGAAAAGCAGAAAAAAAGAAAGCAGATGCCATGAGTCACACGATGTGTCAGTGGAGACCGTGGGGGCCTGCAGCCAGTGGGTGGGCCTTTGCCCAGCTGGAGTCCCCTGCCTCTCCTCTGGGAAGTGAAGCCACCTTGCCACACCACTCGAGGTCATTTGGGAGGCCAGAGGGACTTCATATCCATGTAGTGACAAGGGTGTGACGTGTAGAAACATCAGTAAATTACTCAAAGAAAGCTTTTATTTGGGAAAAAACCTATCAGATTCTAAAAACGTATCTAACATATTTCTTGGAAGACAATACAAATATCTTTTTTTTTTGAGACAGAGCCTGAAGCTGTCTCCCTGGATAGAGTGCTGTGGCATCACAGCTCACAGCAACCTCCAATTCCTGGGCTCAAGCGAGTCTCCTGCCTCCGCCTCCCAAGTAGCTGGGACTACAGGCGCCCGCCACAACGCCCAGCAATTTTTCGGTTGCAGCCGTCATTGTTGTTTGGCAGGCCCAGGCTGGATTCGAACCCGCCAGCTCAGGTGTACGTGGCTGGCGCCTTAGCCCGTTGAGCCACAGGCGCCGAGCCCAGACAAGTACAGTTTTTAAGTTAGGACTTCTGGGAAGGGAATAGGGCCAGCAAAGCTAAGGACCAGCTGTGCCACCTGGGCTCCCCACCAGGGAGGTGATGAGAATGAGCTGAGGCCTGCATAGGTGTGAGTCTGCCCTGCACCTGCCCAGCTCCACTCTTGCCCCTGACTGCCCTGCACATGCCCCAGATGCATCTGCGGGTCAGCACCCGCCTGACCCCACAAACTGCATGTCCCCCACCTGCTCTGGAGTGCTCCAACCCCCTCCCCACCTGCCCCGCAGTGCTCCCGTCCGGTCCTGCACCTGCTCTGGAGTGCTCCCATCGTCCGCGTACACCCGGGGATCTGCTCCGAGCTTCAGAAGCACTTCCACAGCTTCCAGGTGACCCCCAAAGGCTGCTCGGTACAGCGGCGTCCTACCGTAGGCGCCCTGCGGGAGCGGCTACCTGAGGCAGACCCCAGCCCCGCCCTGCCCGGAGGAGGCCAACCGCCGGCCCTTGGACCGCACCTCTGGGTGCTCACGTCCCAGAGCCCACGGTGCCCACCTTGCTGTTGGGGCTGGCGCCGAGCTCGGCCAGTAGCTGGATGGCCAGGGCCTGCCCGCCCGCGGCTGCCTCTGACAGCGGCGTGTTCCCGTTGCTGTCCTCACTCTCCACCATGGCCACGCGCCGCTGCAGCCGCCGCGCCTGGCCGGCCTCATCGTGGCCTACACCCTCGCGGGTCAGCAGCTGCTCCACCTGCGCCACCAACACGGGTCCCCTCACCCAGGCCCCTCCTTACCCAACACTGCCCGGCCCCGCCCCCATCCCCATCCGGCTCGGCCCCGCCCCACCGGCCCCTTCCTGCCCCGCCCCCCTCGTCCCGCCGCGCCCCAGACTGCC